>WBZZ01006346.1:10000-76242 GCA_019918135.1 Paulinella micropora
TATTATTATTATTATTATTATTATTATTATTATTATTATTATTATTGGACACCGTGATAGCCCAGTGGTCAAGTTCTACCATCTGGGCCCTGTCGCCAGTTCGATTCCCGTCGGTGCCACCAGTATTTTCATTGAACATACCGATCCGTCTGGACCAGTATTTTCATTGAACATACCGGCCCGTCTGGAAGTGTTGGAACTGCCCTTGCGGGGGTGTCATTAGAGCTTATCGTCAATTCTTCGTACTCCCCTCACGGGTGAGACGATGAAGGCGCATGTGCAGAAATGCATCAGCCATTGACAGAGAAGCACTATTATTATTATAATTATTATTGTTGTTACACGTTGTTGTTGTTGTTATATATTATTATTATTATTATTATTATTATTATTATTATTATTATTATTATTATTATTATTATTATTATTATTATTATTATTATTATTATTATTATGATTATTATTATGATTATTATTATAATTGTTATTATTATTATTATTAGTAAATCTGCCTTGGAGTGTTGACTGTGACATATTTGAGGGAAATCCCGATGAAAAAACCTAGTCACACTTGCTAAACAGAGTTCCAGCCCAATGGCCTCAAGGCGTTAAACTGTGACGCCAACTCGTAACCCTTTGGTGGTAGATGCTGGGGAGGAGGGTCGTTGCGCGCGTAAAAGATCTTAAACTCCGCATATGCTGGTTGATAGCCCAGGACCCAGCAGACACCAGATTGTTATGGGTGGGGTTTCGAGGCAGCTCTAGCAACCGCGCTTGGTGTATGCACTTGCACATTCGGTGACGTCTTGCAAGAGGTTGCTGGGACTGCGGAATAACCTCGGCTTAGTGCAGTCTTGCCCTCAGGAGCTCCATCGGTGGCCCCGATCATCAGGCGAGAGACTGACACGGGGGGGTGGAGGACCTCGAACAAGGGTATTGGAGGCTTATGTCCGTTGAGGATATGCCATTAGCTGCATCAGTACGCCTCAGATATATTATTATTATTATTATTATTATTATTATTATTATTATTATTATTATTATTATTATTATTACTTACTATATCAACCAGCATATGCGGACTGGGTTCTGGGCTATCAACCAGCATATGCGGAGTTTAAGATCTTTTACGCGCGCAACGACCCTCCTCCCCAGTATCTACGACCAAAGGGTTATTATTATTATTATTATTATTATTATTATTATTATTACTTCTTCTTCTTCTTCTTCTTCTTCTTCTTCTTCTTCTTCTTCTTCTTCTTCTCCTTCTTTTCTTCTTCTTCTTCTTCTCCTTCTTTTCTTCTTCTTCTTCTTCTTCTTCTTCTTCTTCTTCTTCTTCTTCTTCTTCTTCTTCTCACTTATTATTATTATTATTATTATTATTATTATTATTATTATTATTATTACTTCTTTTCTTCTTCTTCTTCTTCTTCTTCTTCTTCTTCTTCTTCTTCTTCTCACTTATTATTATTATTATTATTATTATTATTATTATTATTATTATTATTATTATTATTTTTATTATTATATTAAAATGATATTATACATAATTATTATTATATTATTATATTATTATATCATATTAGCATTATTTTTATTAACTTTTCCTGCTCCTTCTTTTTCTTCTTACTTCTTCTTACTTCTTCTTCCTTCTTCTTCTTCTTCTTCTTCTTCTTCTTCTTCTTCTTCTTCTTCTTCTTCTTCTTCTTCTTCTTCTTCTTCTTCTTCTTCTTCTTCTTCATCACCATCATCATCGTCTTTGAATATTAGCTTGCTTTTCAAATTCGCAACGGATGACAATAAGAGCCGGGAGGGGGCGCTCGCGCTGGATGTCCGACTGCTCACGTACAACAGGTTTGAGCTCACGGGGTCTACGCAAGTGGAGACATCGGAGGGAGAAGTTTCCCCCTGTGCTCCCGGGTCCCTTTCCTCCAATGTTTGATGTGTTCACACAACGTTTTGCTATATTATTTGTTTTATTCATGACAGTCTCTTCATCAGCTTCCCCGCCGGTTGGCGCAAGAAAACCCCTGCGCAAGTCATCAGAAGTAACATTTATTTCGTATGCAACACATGATATCTGTATCTGAGCTTTTGCAGGATCCAAGCGTGCTATTTTTGCTGCACGCAACGTCGATACTGACGGTGATGGCGTGGCCAACGAGATCCAATATCAGTTAATGGGTTTCTTTGGCTTCAACCTCAAGCACTCCTGCATGCTTGATAAGTCCCCTCTCGACTTTGAGAAGGACGTCAAGCCCGCGTTCCTACCTTGGATCGGGAATCCAACACATCCGCCGCTACTCGGCGTATGGAGGAAGAAGGAGCTTTTGCTACTGTTGGAAGCAAATAAGGTCAGATATGCTTTCTTCCATCATGTTTGCCCCACTCTTGTCCCCAACCTTTAGCGCAAGAGAGAGCGGTGCCCCTAGGTCTTCGGGAAGGCCAAAGAAACTGAAGTTCGGTACCCACGTGCACATTGTGTGAGATGTATTGTATTGCGTGTGTATTTGTGCGCAGATTCCGTGAAAGATGAGGAGGACGCTGAAGTTGTGGATCAAGGTAACAAACTTCATAATTGTTTGGTAACAAACTCAACTTTCATCCGGTCTTGCTTGCTTCAATTTTTTTTTGTAGGGGCCCGGACCTACCAAATACAGGGCCATTTCTTGTAGGCCAAGGCAAAGGGAAAAAGCACTCCAAGGTAGCGCAAACGGTCAATCAATCCACCTCTCTCTCCCTGAGTCTCTATCTCTCTCTCTCTCTCTCTCTCTCTCTCTCTTTACTACTTTAGGAGCATCACATACCGGCCGCCGGTGTTTCGGAAGCAGACGTTGAGCGCCTTGTCAACAAGGCTATCTTCAATCAAACTGAGAGCATTAGGAAACTGCTAGAACAGGACAGGAAGGATAGGCTAGACAGGGAGAGAAAGGAGACTCATAGGCAAGAGAAGCTCAGAAAGGATAGAGAGCAACAAAAGGAAAAGGACAAGGGTACACCACCAAACCCACCCCCCCCCCCATACGCGTACTGTACGCGTATATACCGGGTATAGATACCGGTATGGGCCATACCCCAAAGAAAAGGGGGGGGGGGGGGGGGTATGGGCCATACCGAAGGGTATGGAGGGGGGTATGGAAGGGGTATGGAGGGTATGGAGGGTACCGTATGGGGTATAGGGTATAGGGTATAGGGTATGGGGTATGGGGTATGGGGTAACATTGGGGTATGGGGTATGAGGTATGGGGTATGGGGTATGGGGTATGGGGTATGGGGTATGGGGTATGAGGTATGGGGTATTGGGTATTGGGTATAGGGTATGGGGTATGGGGTATGGGGTATGGGGTATGGGGTATGTGGTATAGGGTATGGGGTATGGGGTATGCGGTATAGGGTATGGGGTATGGGGTATGGGGTATGGGGTATGGGGTATGAGGTATGGGGTAGGGGTATGGGGTATGGGGTATGGATATGGGGTATGAGGTATGAAATATGGGGTATGGGGTATGGGGTATGGGGTATGGGGTATGGGGTATAGGGTATGGGGTATGGGGTATGGGGTAATCGCAATACATACTCACTGCCTACTTGAAGTATGCATGAAATAATATTAATACTAGCTTGTTCAGCATATTTATACTGTTTTTGAAGCATAAAACAAGTGAGGAAGCTTAGAAATCAAAGAAAGTGACACTGTTTTACACTAGTCACTATGACATCCATACTACTTGCCACTCAGTTGTAATCGTTATTAAATATACATAGTCATTGCCTGTAGTACTTGAAGTATGCATGAAATAATATTAATACTATTTTATTCAGCATGTAACTACTTATAATGTTTTTGAAGCATGAGACCAGTGACGAAGCTTAGAAATCAAAGAAAGTGATCTGAAAATAGAAAGGTGAGTATAGCACATACCCCGGGTATGGCTCATACCCTGTGTATGGTTCATACGCCTACTGTTACGTAATTGTTAAGTAAAGTTTTTATTATATATAATTATTAATAACATGTATAAAAAATTATTTTAGTAAAAGGTATGCTTAAAACATACTTCTAAATAAATATATAGTATTAATTGTATAAATTGAATAATAAATATTACTTAAAGATTTTTTTAATCAATTAATACAATTAATACTATATTTATTTAGTTTTTTAAGTGGTCTTTCAAGTTCAGGAATGTCCTGAAATCTAAAATCATTACCAAGTTGAACAAAACCTGCTTGCGCTCGTGAATTAGCATTCATTGAAACTACAGCAGCAAGATTTGCAGTGTGTATTTTGCGCACCTGCCCTCCCATAGCACGTTCACCAGGCATGGTCCATATATTTCTATAACTACCTATCTCTTTCATATCTTGAACAATATGTTCTATATGATGAAAAACATACGCATGATCACATTCAGGTAAGTGCTCAAGTACTAGTTTTCTGACTTCTCGTTCTTTCTCTATCAAGTCTTCTACATATTTTCCTGTAATGATAACTGAATCTTCGCTCCCAAACTTTCTGTCAGGATCAATACCACCAAACAGCTGTCCAAGCGCTTCCCAAGTTCTATACGGCCCATCCGCCAAGTGACCTGTAAACATAAAAGAAACATATTTTAGATTTATAAAATATGTATATATAATTAATAATAATATTACAATCATAAAAACTAAAAACAATCTTACGAAAAAATTAAATATTATAAGTACATGCCATACCCGTAATACTATCAGTACCAGCCATACCGTACCAGCCATACCCGTATAGGGGGGGGGGGGGGGAGGGGGGGATGGGCGATACTGCTGCATTTCCGTAAAATTCGTAATCGAGATAAGTTTTTCTCGCGAACGCTGCATCATCAGAAAGCCAACTTATGCGTTTTTTATCTCCTGCTATTTTCTTACCTTTACGCCAGCAGTAATTATATCCTAATTCGCTTTTCTGATTTTTGTGGCACATGATATCAAACATAGCAGAAGAATCTGCACATATTGAAAACACCCAAACCAACGACTCTACCAACTCAGTAAAAGTAGCCTCACACCAGGGCCAAGCATTTGTAGTTTTTTCCCGTATGGCAAGATATCTAGAATTTCTGTGTTCCAGTTTTTGTTGCGATCTTTTTGTTCAAAGTCCATGATTCGACCTGTACATAATGTCTGAGATTTTTTCCTTGCTCGTTTCCCTTTTTGAATTGGAGAAGCATCCCATGACCAGCATAAGGAAAGCCACTTCTTCACGTCCTGTTTGGAACAAAAATATTAATTCAATTCAAAATTACTTAAATACTTTAATGAAAAAACTTTTTTACCTCCAGAGGTATGGGCCATACCCGTATGGGGATCCCCATACGCGTATGGACCATACCCGTATGGGGATCCCCATACGGGTATGAGCCATACCCCCCCCCCCCCCTACTGCTGAGGATAGTAGATCATTATCAGCGAAGAAAAAAGAAAGATGATTGGTCAAAATTAGGGAAGCTAAGAATGTGACAAAATCTTATCTTCCTTAATCTTCGCCTTAACAACTGAAATCCACATACCGGTATGGTCCATACCCGTATGGGAATCCTCATACGGGTATGACCCCCCCTCCCCCCCCCCCCCCCCCCCCCCTCCATGAGCGAGGAAATTGTCAGCCACATACATACGGTGGTGACCAGTAAAGAAAAGCATATGAAAGAATAAGTACAAATCAATTGCAAGGTCACATGTAATCCATTTCCCGTACGAGGGTATGGGTCATACCCCCCCCCCCCCCCCCGGTTTTTAGCGGCAGCGAAAAAATATTGCTGAAAACATTACTGCTGAGGATAGAACATCATCATCAGCGAGGAAAAAATGAAGATAATATGTCAAAATTAGGGAAGCTAAGAATGTGACAAAATCTTATCTTCCTTCATCTTCGCCTTAACAACTACCGAAGGTACAAAACGTTGCCTGCGATGAAAGAATGTCAGAGCATCGTTCCTGGGTCGTCTACACGATTTGCATTCCTTGCGGCCACTCCGATCTCTCCAGAAAAGCCCCTCGTTGCACTGGTTTCTGCAAACTTGCAGCTTTACGAAGCCATCGCACTGTGACACCGATCTGATATCGGCGACAAGGGTCGTAAACGCTTGCCACTGCAATCCAGTAGGACAAAGCAGAATACCTAAAACTTCCCAGACACTCTCCTCCGCTGCCTTCGACACCGCAGGGTGCTTTTCCTTCCATCGCATCACCAGTTCAAAAGCTTCGGCGACAGAGACTCCATCGTGCTCAGTGATAGCGGGGCCAATAAGTGTTGATAAACGTGTATATGGTTCATGTTGCCCACGTGGTTCACCGCCACCGTGTAAAAACATAGCTATCCTTGCTTGCGCTTTCTGTCGCGCAGCACGCCGCTTACGTGCCTGTCTGCGCTTGAACCGCTTCTTGTACTTGCGATAAAGTTCAGCATCTGCAAACCAGATACAGCCACATGCATAACCATGATTGAAGCAAATAAATATACCTGCATATGTAACAAAATGTCCATATTTCCATCCACATCTCAGTATCGCCCATCCCACCCCCCGCCCCATACCGGTATCGCCCATACCCCCCCTTCCCCCCCCCCCCCCCATACCGGTATCGCCCACCCCCCCCCCCCCCATACCGGTATCGCCCATCCCCCCCCCCCCCCCACCTATAATAGTAATAAAATAATGTCCCCCCAGGGGACTCTCGCCAATTCGGTTGGTGCTGCCCAACT
This sequence comes from Paulinella micropora, assembly GCA_019918135.1. Classification (NCBI taxonomy): domain Eukaryota; phylum Cercozoa; class Imbricatea; order Euglyphida; family Paulinellidae; genus Paulinella; species Paulinella micropora. Next base: position 16,737 of record WBZZ01006346.1, read on the forward strand.
GGACGGGCAGCACCCAGACAAAGTGATATTGATGGGGTTGCGACTGGCATCCTGACCATTCGGGAAGGCCTGGTCAACACAGGGCACCTTATACATTTATCGATCCGGCTATGTGCGACCCGAATTATCGAGCCTTGCCCATAAGTCGGTGGTGTAGAAGATGTTATCCTTCGGACCAGCTCCAATTTACCCCAACTACAGGAATAGAGTCGCAACCAGCAACAAGACAACTTGTAAAAATTGGCTTGTGTTGCTGGTTTGAGATGCAATCAATCAATCCCAGTATAGCACATACCCGTAATATCATCCATACCCCCCCCCCCCCCCCGCCTGTAATCCTCAATATCTGATTATCACAAAAGATTCGGGACGTACCGTCCGAGCTGTCGTCGGAATCGCTAGAGGAATCCTCGGAACTATCTGCATATAGACAACCAAAACGTACAACATGTGCAGAGCGTATGATAGTATGACATTCAGGACAGATATATAGATATATATTAGGAGGCAGTGCATAAAAGTAAAGTGCAAAGCATTCCTGGCTATCAGACTAAGGCCTCAGGGCTGGCATGGGTAATATGTCCCGTGAAGGGACGTAAGTGACCCTTCCCTCTACCCGCTAGGACGATCGAATCGTCAGGTCCGTCATCAACCGCGCAGTGCAGCAACGCAAAAGCAGAAGTGCAAGAGAGAAAGAGAGAGAGAGAGAGAGAGAGAGAGAAAAAGAGAGAGAGAGAGATAGGATGCTAGATAGACAGATATATAGATATATATTAGGAGGCAGTGCATAAAAGTAAAGTGCAAAGCATTCCTGGCTATCAGACTAAAGCCTCGGGGCTGGCATGGGTAATACGTCCCGTGAAGGGACGTAAGTGACCCTTCCCTCTACCCGCTAGGACGATCGAATCGTCAGGTCCGTCATCAACCGCGCAGTGCAGCAACGCAAAAGCAGAAGTGCAAGATAGAAAGTGAGAGAGAAAGAGAGAGAGAAAGAGAGAGAGAAAGAGAGAGAGAGAGAAAGAGAGAGAGAGAGAGAGAGAGCGAGAGAGAAAGAGAGAGAGAGAGAGAGAGAGAGAAAGAGAGAGAGAGAGAGACAAGACTCGGGACGAACCGTCCGAGCTGTCGTCGGAATTGCTAGAGGATCCTCGGAACCATCTGCATATGGACAACCAAAACGTACTACATGTGCAGAGCGTATGATAGTATGACATTCAGAAACGAACCTAAAAGTATACCCGTATAGCCCATACCCCCCCCCCCCCGCCTGTATCACTCACTTAACATCTGATTACCCCATCTGCATATCAACAACCAAAACATACTACGCGTGCAGAGCGTATTAATATATATTACATTCAGAAACGGACCTATACCCGTATAGCCCATACCCCCCCCCCCCCCCCTGCCTGTATCATTCACTTATCTCGATATCTCAAAAGATTCGAGACAAACCGTCCGAGCTATCGTCGGCATCGCCAGAGGCATCCTCGGAAGCATCTGCATATGAACAACCAAAACGTACTACGCTTGCAGAGCGTAATATTGATAGTCTTACATTCAGAAACGAACCTATACCCGGAAAGCCCATACCCCCCCCCCTCCCTGTTCTTTATCATTCACTTATCTCAATATCTCAAAAGATTCGAGACAAACCGTCCGAGCTGTTGTCGGCATCGCCAGAGGCATCCTCGGAAGCATCTGCATATGAACAACCAAAACGTACTACGCTAGTATTACATTCAGAAACGAACTTATACCCGTACAGCCCATACCTCCCCCCCCCCCCACTCCTTAAGTTTGAGTAGTTTCTTCCAATGTAGAAGGTCACTCTGGACCTTCAAGATTGGAAGGAACAAGTAACGGAGCTTCTAGTGTTTGGTGTTCTTGAGTAACTTGTCTGTCAAATTGGAAGGATGCATATGGTTAGAGAGTTCGGGTGAACCGTCCGATGGGGGAGCTGATCTCGGAACCGTCAGAGCTGTCACTGCTGTTCTGGGAATCATCTTCACATGCAAACATAGTATTCCTGCAATGTTCAGAAATGAATAAATACAACAAGGCTGGTGCATGGGTCAAGAGGTTTCCGCTGTAGTACTACCGTTACTATTTAGATCGGTCAGCGTCCTCTGGATCATCTGATGATTCTTCAGACATCCTCGCATCACGGAAGCTTAAAGCCACGAGGAATCATTTTGGGAATATTCCGATGATTTATAGCACCAAAATTGAAAACATTGTCGCTATAATCATCGAAGTTAGAATCTAGAGGGTCATAGTCTCACAGAGTTGATATCAGGTTTGTTGTGTGGCCAAAATAGCGGTTTTTTTTGCGAGCAAAAAAAGCCAATAATGGTAGGGGGGCCAAAAGCATTGTGGATCTGTCCGCAGACATCGCTATGATTTCTTCATTCTGGACATGGACCCTTACGGAATATGTTGTGTGCCCATCCAAAAAAGAGGGAAAAACCCACCCCCCCGTCCCCCAGATCAACCATCATGGCGGACGACGCTTCTGCTTCTCTTGCTGAATCAGGTGATCAAGGCAACAGTGCCTTGTTCTCCTTCTTTGCCATACCACTGCATAGTCTTGTACCATGTTTGTGTGTGTGTGTGCTGTATCAGAGACTTCCATGGATGGTGGGGATGAAAACGCCGTTACTCCTAATCAAGAGGAAGAAGGGTTGCAGGAGGCCGTGTCTAAGCATGTTCCACGATATATTGTCGATAATTTTGACAAAGTCGTCGCCCCATTTCAAGGTTTTGGGGCTTATGTCGACTATGTTGAGACAAAAAAAATGGAAAGACTTCCTTGTAATAGGAGTGGTTTCAGCGACGCATGTATTATTAACTTAATATATAAATTTTAAGTTGTAAGTTTCACTAAATTTCAGGTGCTGGTGCCACCCGCACAATTGTGTTGTATGATGTAATATGATTTAAAATTAATTTTGCATTAATTTATTATATTAATATAGTTAAACTATTTGCTTTGAAATCACAGTATATAAAAATTCAGCAGAAAAGTGGCAAATAAGAAGTAACTAACATGTAAAAATACTTGCCACTATTTTGATATACTTTTGCTGATCTAGTGATCCTGGCTACTTGAAAAAACTTTGAAAGTTGATTTTTATCAATTATATTTATATGATTCCAACACAAATAATCAAAGTAAACAGTAGTATAGGGTCGCACTTCATCACAGTGGTTCAGTGCAGTTTCATCGCACAAACCACACTAAGAGCAGTTATTCATAATTTCCTCTACCTATTCTCTCTAAGTTCAAAACATCAATTTCATTAAAATCTCTTTTATTACGAACATTTAGAAATAATACATTCCAAAAACACGAGAAACGATACTTGAGCCTAAAAATAGAAAAGTTGTCCAAGTAAAAATTCAACTTGGTGGCTTTTTAGCGGTAACGCCTAGGTGTCTGGTGTGAGAAGTGTTTTTCCACTAAGTGCCGTTATTTAGTTTTAAGGATACCTATTTATAACTAATACAGACAAACAAAAGAAAGAAAAACTGCTATCTGTAAATAATTATTATTTAAATAAATAAAATAAAGACACATATATGATGACAAACGAAGACACTCAGAGATTTAGAATGTCCAGAGGTTGTGCCATGGTAAAGAATAACGAAAAGAGACCAATATTAAAAGTTCAATGGAGAGAAGGAGGAAAGGTTATTATGTGTAAGAGTTTCTGCATCGGAAAGAAAAACTCAAAAGAGCCAGCATTGGAAGAAGCAAAGAATTATCACGAGGAAAATATAATACCTAAATACGAGGAATGGAAAATTAATTATGATAAAGAAACAAGAATAATCAAACAAGAAAAGAAAAAATTTGGAAGCATAAAGATTTTAAGTGTGGATGTGGTGCTGAAATACATAATGGAAACAAAGCGCGACATATGAAGTCTCAGAAACATATTTCAGCAACAGAAAAAGAAAAACCTCCAGTTTCTCCAAGGCCAAGCAAAGAGTATGTGGATAGAATAAAGAATGTGAGCGCAGCGTCACAACGTCCGAGGAGATGTTAAAGAAAGATGATGACGATAGATGTGATATGTGCGGATACATGGAACATAACTGCCACTGCGGTTCAGGGTATGGTAAGTATTGGTAATCAAAAAGGTTTCTCCGAGGGAACCACTGAATTTCTATTTAAAGACAAGGAGGGTCCTTATATATAGGACACACACGAGGCCACGAGGGGACGACCGATTGAGGCAGACAAATATTTTAATTTTATAAAATTATATTTTCCTTGATATACTATTATCAAACATGGAGACACACACGTATAACGGCAAGGTGTACAGGTTGGATAGATTAAGGGAACATAAGATAAATTACGAAATCAAGTCTGTCAGGGGTCGGGATGTGCTATATATCAAACCGAAGGTAAGGGGGTATAAAATTGATACACCGAAGCCCAAAACTACTTGAACCAAGTAAGGAGCGCAGTGTATTTTGAGCACCATGCTATACCAATAGCGCCGCCTTTACCTACGATTGAAGAGAAAAAAGAACTGAAAGAAAATTACAGCGACTTGTTGAGGTATGGTAATTATGATATAATAAGGGACGACAGCAAGGAACACGAACTAGGAATAAATGAAAGCCGATATGCAGTAAGGATTAACGGCAACTTCCGATCATTTACGATGCGCGATGTAATCAGATTTATTGAGATTGTATTGAACGACTTTGTAAAACGACAATCGCCCGCAGATGAGGTCAGCCTAGGTATTGAGTTTGTTGATTACTATGGAAAGGTATCAACAGGCTTACACAAAGTTAATCAAATCTCGGTTGAAAAAATTTTAGAAAGATTGTCAGCAATATTTCAAAGCAACGAAAGTCTTTACATGGACGAAAACGGAATAAACTTTGATAAATTAAAATTTGTGTTGAAATCTGTTAAAATGCCGACGGGCGGGACAAGGCTACAGGTTTTGAACAAATTGGATATCTACAGAAAGAAAGGAGTAATCTGTATTACAAACGCGATAACTTATGCTTAGCACGAGCAATCGTTGTAGTCAAAGCAAAAATGGAAAAACATCCAAAATTCAAGACAATACTAATGGGAAGAAAGATACAGCAGGAAATGGCAGAGGCTTTACACGATGAAGCGAAAGTTATTAAGGATGTGTGTGGGATACCAGAAATTAATACATTCGCTAATCACATTAAATACAATCTGGTTATTGTTGAATTCCCTGACAAAATCGTTTATAAAACGTAGTGACAGATCTACTTGATGCGAACAGCGAACGGCTGACTAACCTTTATATTCTAAAGACTGAAGGACATTAAGATGCCATAACTAACATATAGTCAATGCTAGGAAAGGAAAACTTCTGCGAGTTGTGTCTAAGGGGATACCAAAAAAGACATGCCTGTGAAGCCAAATGTAGTATCTGTGAACCACGGATGTAAGGGAATACATGACAAGAGCCAATGGAAAGAATGTAAGCAGTGTAATAGAAAGTTTCCAAACACTGAATGCTTTAATAATCACAGGACAACAAACTGCGATGTTAAAGCGAAATGTAAATCGTGCGGTCTTAATTACAGAAAGAAGGATGAGTACAAATGCGGATATGCGAAATGCAGAAATTGTAAAATAGTGAAACCGCTTGAACACCAATGTGAAATAGTCCAAAAAGAAATCTTACCGCCGTCGGAGCAATACATATTCTTTGATTTCGAAGCGACACAGGACACAGGCGAACACATTGTTAATCATGCTGAAAGCCAGTATTACGATGCGAAGGAACCGCTTATTATACATAAACATTCAAGATTTCTGTAATTGGGCTTTGGACACTAAGCACAGCGGATTTACATTTATTGCACACAATGCCCGCGGTTATGATTGTCAGTTTATTCTTAAGTGGTTGGTTGATAATGGGCAAACTCCATTTGTAATCTATGAAGGTGGAAAGATTATGATGATGACACTTAAGAAGTATCGGTTCATAGATAGCCTAAGTTTTCTTACGATGCCATTGTCAGACTTTCCAAAGACATTCGGGCTTACGGAACTTAAGAAAGGGTTCTTCCCGCACTTCTTCAATACTGCGAAAAATAAAAACTATGTTGGTGTAATGCCTCATAAGAAACATTACGGCTACGACACGATGCGTGGAGATAAACGAAAGGAATTTCTTTTTTGGTATGACGAACAAGTGAAAACACATAACCAATTTGATATGGCGAAGGAAATCGCAGAGTATTGTCATTCAGATGTTGATATACTGAGGAAGGGTTGTATAGATTTTAGAAATCAGTTTCTAGAGTTTGGTATTGACCCTTTTCAATATACAACTATTGCGAGTTGTGTTATGGCGCTGTATCGTGCTAAGTTTATGCCAGAAAATTCAATTGCGATATTGAAAGCGGAAAAACAAAATAGGATGACTTCTAGGGCTTGCGTAGAATGGCTAGCATACAGAAGCAGACTGGATAAGACAGATATTAAGCACGCATTCAACGGAGGTGAAAAAATGTTTCAACTCGGACAATCTCGTGTGTATGTAGATGGATGGGACGAGAAAAACAAAACTGCTTACGAGTTTTACGGGTGCCATTGGCACGGATGTGATAAGTGTTGGAATAGCAATGCTCTGAATGTGAAGAAGAATAAGACAATGGGCGAACTATACAAGGAAATAATGAGAAGAGAAAAACAACTTAACGAACAAGCGAAAGTAATAAGTATCTGGGAGTGCGAATGGAGCCTGATGAAAACCAGTGAAAGACTGGCAGAGGATACAAACGAATGAATTACTGAACAAGAAGGACTAAACCCAAATGTTTGGAGGTAGAGTGAATGCTCTGAAATTATATTGGAAATCACGACATGATAATGAGTATGCGAAATATATTGACATATGCTCACTTTATCCGACCGTGATGTATTACGACCTTTATCCAAGCGGACACCATATCATAATACGCAAGCAACGAGGAGGAAAGAAATGAAATGAAAAATAAAATTATAAACAGAATATTTTGGAGTGGCTAAGGTTAAGATGCTACCGCCGAGAGGCTTACTACACCCAGTCTTACCGAAGGCGGATAGAGGTAAGATGATGTATTACTTATGCGATAAGTGTGGAATGACTGAGCAACACGGCGAATGTAAGCACACAGATAAAGAACGAGCAATAACAGGCACATGGGCAACTCCAGAAATTTACAAGGCCTTAGACAAAGCGTATAAGTTAATAAAAATATATGAAGTATGGCACTGGAAAGAACAAAGCAGTAGTTTATTCAAAGAATACAATAATAAAGACATTCTTGAAAGTAAAACAAGAGTCCAGCGGATATCCCGCGGGATGTAATACGGAAGCAGAAAAGCAAAATTACATAAACAGCATGGAAATCAAAATGGGAGTTAAGATGGATGAAAGCAAAATATTCAAAAACGAAGGACGGAGAGCAGTGGCTAATTTGTGCTTGAACTCTTTATGGGGCAAGTTTGGACAGAAACAAAATAAAACACAGAACAAAATGATAAAGGATAAAGAAACCTTATATAAACTATTGAACGATAAATCAGTGGATAATATAAATATTAACATAATTAACGACCAAGTTATAGAAGCCAGTTATGACTTAAAACAGGATGCGGTGAGCGACCCGATTAAAACAAATATTGTAGTTGCTTTATTTACTACATGCCACGCGAGAATGAGACTTTACAATATGATGGACATATTAGGTAATAGGATATTGTATCATGACACAGACAGCGTAATATATACGACTAACAAAGAAATTAATCAGGTAGATGTGGAGACAGGCGATTTACTGGGAGATTGGACTGATGAATTAAAAGGAGCGAAAATAAAAACATTTGTTGGAGGCGGGCCGAAATGTTATGGATACTTATTAGATAATGGTAAAGCCAGTATGAAAGTAAAAGGATTTAGTATGAACTATGAAACGAAAAAAGCATTGAATTTACCAAATATGTTAAGTGTGATAAGTTGCGGGCTAGGTATAACTAAACATTCGACAATCTTGGGGGTATCCCTTTTTCCGAAATTTTCCATGAAGTATATGGACTTTTTTGAAAACGTGTGGAAATGAAAGGAAATGAATTCCCTGATTGCAGAACATATAAAAATAATATTAAAATATGTTTTTATTAATTGTAATACACTTTAACTTCATCTTCAGAGGTGGGCAGGAACCGGTCCGACACGGTAATTTTTCTACTTTTTCGTAGTCCCGGCTACCATGAATCTATGATGATAACAATGCCGAACATGCAGAATTTGCTTTTACTGTTTATTCTTGCTTATATTAAGCATTTTACTATATTAAGACATGGTTTTACCTTCAAAAAATTCTGTTTGCCCGCTGTGACGTACGCTGGTACGTAGAGGGGGGAGGGGGGGGGGGTGGGGGGGGGGAATGGGTCGGAGGGAGGACGCTTCACATCAGATTCTGGTGCATTATCAGAGTTAAACAAATTTCTAATTTCAGTTTTTAGAAGAAGCGTTACAGTTGCAGTTGCCCTAGACAAAAACCATTATGAAAAAGTCGGACCCAGAAAAATTCATTCAAAAAAAATAATCACATACGACCACGTCCACGTCCACCCGCAGCACGACGTGCGCGGCGACGTCCGCGCAAACGGATTCCTGAGTTACGCATTCTCCAACTTGCGTCGGAGCGATCTGAATCATCTACAATATGGATAGCATCATGTTAAGGAGGAGAAGAAGAAGAAGAAGAAGAAGAAGAAGAAGAAGAAGAAGAAGAAGAAGAAGAAGAAGAAGAAGAAGAAAACTAATACCATGCTTTTCTTCCTCTGAACCAGAAGATCGATCAGACGATGAGTCAGTTGATGAACTGGAAGATGAAGTATCAGATAAGTCATCCTCTGAATCTGCCACTGGTTCTGCAGGCTGAGCAGCACCAAGCTCTTCTTCCTCAGGGAACCCACAGTCGCATCGTTCGAAATGGTTCCACGCTTGTTCAATAAGCTCTGCCTTCTTGAACTGTTTCCGATCGGAGTTTTGCGTTGCAACACCATGCATTCTCATCCATGATTTCAATTCGCTAACTACCATCTGCTTGGACGCAAATTGCTTTTTTTCCTCTGACGATCTTAGCAACGTGAGAATTTTCCGCCAAGGCTCAGAAGCATTTCCAAATGCTAAATCCTGCTCCTGCTTTTCTTCGCTAGTAAGCTGTCTTGCACCACGCCATCTCGGGTGAGCTGGAGGACGTCCTTCATTAACAAAATAAGTGCGTGGTAAGGACAGCAGCTCTTCATCGGTCAAACGCGTAAGTGCGTTCATTTTCTCCTGTCGTTCTTGAGGCAACTCCATCCAATTTACAGGTAGCTCGTCGATCAATCGAAATTCTGCTCTCCATTCCTTGCCTTTTGCATCGACACAGGACATATGAGCAGGACGGCCGGGCAGGCCGCCTTCGAAGTAATCTCCATCCACCTCTACTCTGGTCAAATTTCCACCTGCTAACATTTCCTCCACATGTGCTCGCTCATCCGGCCCTAGGTATTTAGTAGCCAAAGCACGAATATCCTTCTTCAGGCGCGGATTGACGAAGTAGCCGACTGGAAGCTTGGGAGGCATGTCGGTCGCTGTCATAAATAGAGAGAGAGATAGATAGATAGAACGAGAGAAAGAGAGAGAGAGAGAGATATATATATATATAGAGAGAGAGAGAAAGAGAAAGATAGATAATATTATTACCGGGGCGTCCGATAAACAAATTGATCGGTTCTCCTCTGGGATCATCACGCACTCCATGAAAATCCTGTGCGTCTCCCCAAGTAGCGATCTCTACAGTCGGCAAAGCGTCAGGATCTTTCTTGGTGATTCTATATGCCAAGGGTTTGTTGTAGTTTTTGAAACTCTTGTTCATACACGGGCTAAAATGAGTCATCCAGTCGTAGTTACATCCGAGAACAACCAGCACATGCCTCTTCTTGTGCTGCTTCTTGAATGCAAGAATGAGCTTTAATAACGCTTGAGCGATGTTAGTTGTCAGGAAGGTGCTCTTCCACCCGATATCCATAACTCGAAATTCCTGATCATCTCCATCGTGCCCGTGCCCTGGTGGCTTGCGATGTGACTCTACTTGGAAACGGATTCCTCTGTCAACGACATTGAGCCCAAGGAAACCCAGCATCGCCCACGCGGTGTTATCACCAGCTCCGTCCCACTCAAGATATAATTTCCACGCTTGCATTGTGCGAGGGTTCCAAAGTTGCCAATGTAAAAGTGCGGCAAGCATAGTAATGTTGCTGTTCGCGCCGTGTTCTACCGCGCCTTCAAGGTACGTCAGAATAAAATGCGTATCGGTAGTGTAGCAGGTATTGATTCCAACGCAAAGGCGAAACACAATTTTTCCTTTGAAATCTTTCGCGGCGCGGCGGCAAGATGGGATCTTCACTGGCGGTTTCATATCGGCTGATATGACTGTGGCAGCAAAATCTGCTGGTGCTGCCTTCTTGCGCTGCATGCTGGCAACGCGGCACGCCCTGTGAATTTTGTGATGAAGCCTGCTACGGCGACGCCATTCTTGAGCTTCTACTTCAGTCCTGAAACCGTTAGAATGATCAGCAGCAAGCTCTGTGCAGATCTCGCATTTTGAGAAATCTCCTTCTGCAAAACAAACCTGTAATAAGTAATGATAACGAAAATATGCATAATACCTCTGACAAACTTGACGTGCGGAAAATCCATGCGCCAAACTTTGTTGATCGTATTGTCTGTCGGAGGATTATTTGGATCAACTCGTTTCGAACAACCAAACCGAAGGCACATATCTTTCCAATTCTCGCGAACATAGTTTTGGACTCCTGCGTCCTGAGCCATTTCTTGCATCCTCCATATTCCGTCGCTGCATATCTCCGGGTAACTCTCCATGAACTTCTCGCAGAGTAATACTGCTACCACATCTTCTGTTTCAGGAACGGTTGAGTAGCTTTTTGTCAAAACCTTCGTGTTATTTGCAAGAAGTTTGTGTGCTCTTGACAAAACTTTATCACCGATCCCGTAGATACGCTGCCAGGCTACTTTGCACACAGCCTCCGTTAAATACATATACTGAAACGATCCAGTTTTTGTTTGAAACGATTCAAGCTGCGAAGCTGCCCAAGAATAAAGCTCACTGAGAGACGATGACGCATTCTTCGCTCTCGTGTAAAGCACATCACGCGTGTCGATAAATGAATAACACTTCCACTTTTTGCAGCAGACAGACTTAACTTCCCTGTCCAAGTCGGCGAAGGTAATCCCCAACAGTTTTTGGAGCGCAGACGGTCTCTGAAGCTTCACTGCACCTTTCGTGCGACTTTTCATCGTGTAGGGGCGCGTTGGATTCTTACGTGGTCTGCTGTAAGGAATTGGTGATAATCTCATGATGTTATACAACAGCTCATTCGATTCCATAAGCTCGTCGAAGTTCAATCGAAGCTCGTTGGATAATTCCGCATCGTCCACGCCGACCAGAGGAGGAAGCAATCCAGGGTTGATAGATGCAGCATCACCGTTTGAATCCGTATCTGAACACTCTTCGTCGACGTTCTACGCAAACAAGATCGCTTATGAACATTAACCAGCATGAACATAGACAGGTAGAGAAAAAAAATTACCATGGAGCCAGTAGGAAGATATAGTCTAGAGCTGCTGCAGCTACTAACATCATATCCTGTAGTGACAGTAGAACTGTCTGACTGTTTCCAGCTGTCGAGGTTAGCATCAACGTCAGGAACACCTGCCTGTAAAAAAGAATCTTCTCAGTAATAATTTTCATTTATTTATTTTTTACCTGTGCATCACTCAAGCTTGATTTTTCTGTGATGACTGTAATGTCCGAGCTTTCCCTGGGCAGAAGCGTGCGGCGACTATCTGAAATTGAGGACACGCTGTCGAGAAGCTTCCTCTTTTTTTCCGGCGGAATAGATGATGACCTGGAGAGCGGTTGCTTTCCATCAGAACTAATACTGCTGACCGACGCTAAAAGTTCAACCTTTGCTTCATGAAGCAAGGAAATTGACTTAAGTGGAAGCGGATGTTCTTTCTCAGGAACGATGAAACATACATGACCAATGTCAGTCTCGAACAGGAAAACTGGGATTTTAGCTCCTTCCTTGGCAGCCTCTTTCAACCAGACCGGATGTGCATCGCTTGGCAGCGTAGCTATCTCTAGGTCTGGATTAGGTGCATAGCTGAGCAAAATCTCTTGATCTTTCGATATTGCGGTGGTGACAGTCACAATAGGAGTACCCTTGCTGACCTGACATTATTTACAACAATATTTATAGAAAAAATACAACACACGTAACAAAAACTTACATTGCATGGATGTATGTAACAACTAACATAATTTACCTTCACGTTCGGTCGGCAAGTGTCATCGTCGAGCTTGTTGAACCCTTGCGATGAAGAGTTGATGAGATGCATTGCATTCCTGCTCGATTCGTTAATGAATTTAATTGGATGCATCCCTGTTTGCAGGGAACTCCCAATTTTCATAGTGAAATGATCAGAAAATGCAGCATGATCTGCAGCACGCAAAGACTTTCCTCCTGGTTCGAGGAGCCCAAGCTGAAAAGAAGGAGGAAGGTATTTATCAGCAAAGACTCCGTAGCCACCACCACGGTGTGCCACATATATCGGCGCCTTGCTAGCCCTCAGCATGGCATACCTAAAGTTTGAAATACACATGAAAAAAATGGCAGCGCTTCCCGTTAGAGGGAATCACTAAAAAAAAAAAGGACAGAGAAAGGCTCACTGATAGAAGGCCACACACACTAGCTAGTTATACTAAAGCTAGTATCTATACTCCCCTCTTTAAACTATGCTATATAATAATAATAATAATAATAATAATAATAATAATAATAATAATAATAATAATAATAATAATAATAATAATAATAATAACAATAATAACAATAATAATAATAATAATAGATTTATCAGTCAATTGGCCTTTGATCCTGTCGGACATGTGCCTCCATTGGTAGCACGGGGCCGTTCGGTGACGCAGCTCCGCTCCAAAGACTCAATAATAATAATAATAATAATAATAATAATAATAATAATAATAATAATAATAATAATAATAATAATAATAATAATAATAATAATAATAATAATAATAATAATAATAGTGCTTCTCAGTCAATGGCGAATGCATTTCTGCACATGTGCCTCCATCGTCTCACCCGTGAGGGGAGTACGAAGATTTGACGATAGGCTCTACTGACACCCCCGCAAGGCAGCTCCAAGCAACAATAATAATAATAATAATAATAATAATAATAATAATAATAATAATAATAATAATAATAATAATAATAATATATTGAAGAGGAAATGCAAAATCATGCCGGTCAGTTTCACAAACTTTTGTGCAGAGTTTTTTCCACAGATTGTTGTGTACAGAAGAAAAGAATAGCATTCCCGCTCATTCTGAGCTGGGAAAAGAGCGGGAATGCTGTTACATCTTCTCGAAATGTCATGCTCTCAATAAAATCTCTGCACAAAAGTTTGCAAAACAGCAATCCAAAAACGAGTTTCATCGAATTGCTGGTTTGTGAAAAATAGATTAAGCTGGGTCGTGCAATGTTAGGAAATGACATTTATAGCTTCAACAAACACGTTGCAGCAGAAACATGCAAGGGATGACATGAGTTGAGAGTACGTACTAGGAAGGAAATGCAAAATCATGCCGGTCGGTTTTCACAAACTTTTGTGCAGAGTTTTTTCCATAGATTGTTGTGTACAGAAGAAAAGAATAGCATTCCCGCTCATTCTGAGCTGGGAAAAGAGCGGGAATGCTGTTACATCTTCTCGTAATGTCATGCTCTTAATAAAATCTCTGCACAAAAGTTTGCAAAACAGCAGTCCGAAAACGAGTTTCATCGAATTGCTGGTTTGTGAAAAATAGATTAAGCTGGGTCGTGCAATGTTAGGAAATGACATTTATAGCTTCAACAAACACGTTATAGCAGAAACATGCAAGGGATGACATGAGTTGAGAGTACGTAGGAAGGAAATGCAAAATCATGCCGGTCGGTTTTCACAAACTTTTGTGCAGAGTTTTTTCCACAGATTGTTGTGTACAGAAAAAAAGAATAGCATTCCCGCTCATTCTGAGCTGGGAAAAGAGCGGGAATGCTGTTACATTTTCTCGAAATGTCATGTTCTCAATAAAATCTCTGCACAAAAGTTTGCAAAACAGCAATCCAAAAACGAGTTTCATCGAATTGCTGGTTTATGAAAAATAGATTAAGCTGGGTCGTGCAATGTTAGGAAATGACATTTATAGCTTCAACAAACACGTTATAGCAGAAACATGCAAGGGATGACATGAGTTGAGAGTACGTAGGAAGCAAATGCAAAATCATGCCGGTCGCTTTTCACAAACTTTTGTGCAGAGTTTTTTCCACAGATTGTTGTGTACAGAAAAAAAGAATAGCATTCCCGCTCATTCTGAGCTGGGGAAAGAGCGGGAATGCTGTTACATCTTCTCGAAATGTCATGCTCTTAATAAAATCTCTGCACAAAAGTTTGATAATAACACGACCCTTTTTCCACACGTTCAAATTTCAGACCGGCCCGAGAAAAATTTTAAGGTTGAAGGCGCTGACTGGTAGTTATGTCTTTGGAATTCAACTCATTTTGCTCGTTTGTCAACGTGTAGGATCACTTTCTGACTCTGGCATGTCTACGAAGCACATTGCCAAGACTCTGCAAGCCATTCTCAAAAATTCGCGTGGGGAATTGTTCCTTAAAATCAACGGGTCTGCAGACGTGCTGCCCTTTGATTGTGTGGAGATTCCCCACGCCGTCTTTTGCAAGCATGATCTGGTATATGCTTGCTCACTTACTTACTTACTTATTTATTTAATGTGCAACATGCAGGGCAAAGGCGATTTGGAGGAGTTGGTCCGCGGCTTCAGCTACACCTGGAATGCACAAGGTATTATGTATGTATGTATGTATTTATAATGCATGCATCGTAGGGATCCTGCTCAAGAATAAGCCTGTGCCCTGGGACGACGGATTGGGAGAAGCTCCTCCCGCAAAAAGGCAGAAGAGACAGGAGAAGGAGAAGGAGAAGGAGAAGGAGAAGAAGCAAAAAAAGAAGGACAAAGGGAAGGAGAAGGAGAAGGAGAAGAAGAAGGAGGAGGAGAAGAAGAAGAAGGAGGAGAAGAAGAAGAAGAAGGATGAAAAGGAGAAGAAGGAGGAGGAGAAGAAGAAGAAGGAGGAGGAGGAGGAGAAGAAGAAGAAGAAGGAGGAGGAGGAGAAGAAGAAGAAGAAGGAGGAGGAGCAGAAGAAGAAGAAGAAGAAGGAGGAGAAGAAGAAGAAGAAGAAGAGGGAGAAGGAGGAGGAGGAGGAGGAGAAGAAGAAGAAGAAGAAGGAGGAGGAGGAGAAGGAGAAGAAGGAGGAGGAGAAGAAGAAGAAGGAGGAGGAGGAGGAGAAGGAGGAGGAGAAGAAGAAGAAGAAGAAGGAGGAGGAGGAGAAGAAGAAGAAGGAGGAGGAGGAGAAGAAGAAGAAGGAGGAGGAGGAGAAGAAGAAGAAGGAGGAGGAGAAGAAGAAGAAGGAGGAGGAGGAGAGGAAGAAGAAGAAGGAGGAGGAGGAGGAGAGGAAGAAGAAGGAGGAAGAGGAGAGGAAGAAGGAGGAGGAAGAGAGGAAGAAGATGGAGGAGGAGGAGAGGAAGAAGAAGGAAGAGGAGGATGACCAGCTGAGTGGGTTTCCCCCTCTGGATTCGGGGAAGGTTCGCGTGTGGGCCCACAAAGGAATTTTCACATTCCTATCCGGATTAGATTATCAAGACTGGTATTATTATTATTATTGTTATTATTATTATTATTATTATTATTATTATTATTATTATTATTATTATTATTATTATTATTATTATTATTATTATTATTATTATTATTATTATTATATTATTATTATTATTATTATTATTATTATTATTATTATTATTATTATTACTGGATACTGTAGCATAGTTTACAGAAAGGAGTTAGTTACTAGCTTTAGTATAGTTAGCTAGTGTGTGTGGCCTTCTATCAGTGAGCCTTTCCCTGTCTTTTTTTTTCGAGTATAATCCCTCTAACGGGAAGCGCTGTCATTTTTTTTTAATTTCATACTGTTATTATTATTATTATTATTATTATTATTATTATTATTATTATTATTATTATTATTATTATTATTATTATTATTATTATTATTATTATTATTATTATTATTATTATTATTATTATTATTATTATTATTATTATTATTATATTATTATTATTATTATTATTATATTATTATTATTATTATTATGTGGCACCGCGATAGCCCAGTGGTTAAGGTCTACATCTGGGACCTGTCGCCAGTTCGATTCCCGTCGGTGCCAGTATTTTCAAAGGATATTTTCTTTGAAAGTATTGGTCTGTCTGGAAGGCTTGGAGCTGCCTTGCGGGGATGTCAGTAGAGCCTATAGTCAAATCTTCGTACTCCCCTCGCGGGTGAGACGATGGAGGCACATGTGCAGAAATGCATTCGCCATTGACTGAGAAGCACTATTATTATTATTATTATTATTATTATTATTATTATTATTATTATTATTATTATTATTATTATTATTATTATTATTATTATTATTATTATTATTATTATTATTATTATTATTATTATTATTATTATTATTATTATTATTATTATTATTATTATTATTATTATTATTATTATTATTATTATTATTATCATTATTATGGACACCGTGATAGCCCAGTGGTCAAGTTCTACCATCTGGGCCCTGTCGCCAGTTCGATTCCCGTCGGTGCCACCAGTATTTTCATTGAACATACCGGTCCGTCTGGAAGTGTTGGAACTGCCCTTGCGGGGGTGTCATTAGAGCCTATCGTCAATTCTTCGTACTCTCCTCACGGGTGAGACGATGGAGGCGCATGTGCAGATTTGCATCAGCCATTGACAGAGAAGCACTATTATTATTATTATTATTATTATTATTATTATTATTATTATTATTATTATTATTATTATTATTATTATTAGCTTTTTCTTCTGTTTCTCTTTTATTATTATTTATTATTATTATTATTATTATTATTATTATTATTATTATTATTATTATTATTATTATTATTATTATTATTATTATTATTATTATTATTATTCAGCCCAATGGCCTCAAGGCGTTAAACTGTGACGCTAACTCATAACCCTTTGGTGGTAGATGCTGGGGAGGAGGGTCGTTGCGCGCGTAAAAGATCTTAAACTCCGCATATGCTGGTTGATAGCCCAGGACCCAGCAGACACCAGATTGTTATGGGTGGGGTTTTGAGGCAGCTCTAG
This sequence comes from Paulinella micropora, assembly GCA_019918135.1. Lineage (NCBI taxonomy): Eukaryota > Cercozoa > Imbricatea > Euglyphida > Paulinellidae > Paulinella > Paulinella micropora. The sequence goes on from WBZZ01006346.1 coordinate 34,142, forward strand.
CAACCGCGCTTGGTGTATGCACTTGCACATTCGGTGACGTCTTGCAAGAGGTTGCTGGGACTGCGGAATAACCTCGGCTTAGTGCAGTCTTGCCCTCAGGAGCTCCATCGGTGGCCCCGATCATCAGGCGAGAGACTGACACGGGGGGGTGGAGGACCTCGAAAAAGGGTATTGGAGGCTTATGTCCGTTGAGGATATGCCATTAGCTGCATCAGTACGCCTCAGATATAGTATTATTATTATTATTTAGGGAGTACATAGGCCATCGGTCCCTTTCCATGGGCTGATTGGTATAAAGCTCCTAGATTAATGTTCTATGCCGTCACTTCCTTTATTCCACCGATTGGTGTGGAGACTTTCCTTATGGAATGGAGGACTGGATGCACATGGCCTTTTGTCTCAGCAATTGGCAGACGATACATATTATTATTATTATTATTATTATTATTATTATTATTATTATTATTATTATTATTATTATTATTATTATTATATTGTTATTATTATTATTCGATAGCATAGTTTAGAGAGGGGAGTATAGATACTTAGCTTTAGTATAGTTAGCTAGTGTGTGTGGCCTTCTATCAGTTATCAGTGAGCCTTTCCCTGTTTTTTTTTTCGAGTATATTTCTTCTAACGGGAAGCGCTGCCATTTTTTTTAAATTTAAACTCTCTTATTATTATTATTATTATTATTATTCCTCTTTTGCTGCTGCTTTAATTAGCTTGCTCTTTAAGTTCACATCCGAGGACAACAAACATCGGGAGGGGGCGCTCGCGCTCGACGTTGCACTTACAAAGTACAACAATTTCGAACTGAAGGCGTCCACGCAAGTGGAGACATGTGAGGGTGAAACTTCACCTTGTGCTCCCGGGTCTTTTTCCCTATAAGTATGAAAGATTTTTATAAACTGATTGTTTATTTTTTATTTGCAGGCTCTTCATTGTCTTTCCCATTGGTTGGCGCAAGAAGACTCCTGCGCAAGTCAATCGAGGTACTGTATGTTTTTCAAAATTCACAAGCTGCACATATTTTTTATACTTGGATGTTGCAGGATCGAAGCGCTTCATTTTTGCTGCGCGCGAGGTCGACACTGACGGCGATGGCAAGGCTGACGAAATCCAATATCAGCTCATGGGTTTTTTTGGTTTTAACCTTAAACACTCTTGCATGCTTGATCCGTCGCCGATGGACTTCGAGAAGCAGGTGAAGCCCGCGTGGCTCCTCTACGTCGGTAACCCCACGAACCCGCCTATGATTTGCAACTGGCGGAAGCGGGAGCTTTTGCTTCTGTACGAAGCAAACAAGGTCATTTCTTCTTCTTCTTCTTCTTCTTCTTCTTCTTCTTCTTCTTCTTCTTCTTCTTCTTCCATTTTTCTTTTTCTTCTTCATATACATGTTATTATTCTTTTTCTCCACCAGCTCCATCTTTTTTTTTTTTTTTGTTTTTTTTTTTTTTGTTTTTGTTTTTGTTTTTTTTGGCATCTTCCTTTTCTTTATTTTGCATATTTACTGCATGCTCGCCTGAAACGTTAGAAGAAGAATCAAAAAAAGGGCCCGACTGAGCCTCGCTCTTCGGGCAGGCCAAAAAAACTGAGATTCGGTAGCAACATTGTATGTAATGAAAAATGAAGGATGTATGTAATATTGTTTGGTTCTTTGTGCAGAATCCATCGACGTCGACGATGTTCCAGACGTTCCAGACGTCCCTGAAGAAGAAGAGACCCCTGAGCCTCCTATGCCTAAGGGGTCCAGCAAGAAAAAGCCAGGTACTAGCAAATTTCATCTTTTTTTGTGTGCTTTTTTTTCAGTGTTTCTAATTTCTGACGTGACTAGGCAAGCCGAAGTCCAAAAAGCCCGCGGTCGACGCTGATGAAGTGGACATGTCGTTGGAGGTATAATCTTTCCTACTCCTTCTTCTTCTTTTTCTTTTTTTTTGTGAGGGGGGGGGCCCCCGGGGGGGGGGGGTCAAAAGGTCTCTTTGGGCGCCGCAGCATATAGTTTAGAGAGGGGAGTATAGCTACTAGCTTTAGTATGGCTAGCTAGTGTGTGTGGCATTCTATCAGTGAGCCTTTCCCTGTCTTTTTTTTTCCGAGTATAATCTCTCTAACGGGAAGCGCTGACATTTTTTTTTCAAACTTTATTATTATTATTATTATTATTATTATTATTATTATTATTATTATTATTATTATTATTATTTAGGGAGTACATAGGCCATCGGTCCCTTTCCATGGGCTGATTGGTATAAAGCTCCTAGAGTGATGTTCTATGCCGTCACTTCCTTTATTCCACCGATTGGTGTGGAGACTTTCCTTATGGAATGGAGGACTGGATGCACATGGCCTTTTGTCTCAGCAATTGGCAGGAGATATACTATTATTATTATTATTATTATTATTATTATTATTATTATTATTATTATTATTATTATTATTATTATTATTATTCTTTGTTGTTGTTGTTGTCGTTGCTGTTGGTTTGTTCTGCCACTGCCTTGTTCGCAAGAAATGAACGACTTCTTTCAAAACAACGGCGACCGGTATTGTATTCAGGGTAGTTCGTCCGCCGGCGTGTCGAAAGAAGTCGTTCAGGATCTTGTGAACAAGGCAATGTCAGAACAAGCCGCATCCATTAAGGAAATGCTAGCAGAAGAAAGAAAGTTGAGAGAGGAGGAAAGGAAGAAAAAAGAAGCGCAAGATCGGAAGGAAAAAGAGGCGCAAGAGAAGCGACAACGGGAAGAGGAGAGAAGAAAGAGGAAGAATTCGAAGAAGGAGAAGGAGGAGGAGGAGGAGGAGGAGGAAAGCTCAGAAGAAGAGAACGAGAGAGTGAAGAAGAAGATGAAGAAGAATAACAAGAACAAGAAAAACTATGATGATAATGATAACAACAACAACAACATCAGCAACAACAACAGCAACAACAACAACAACAACAACAAAAATAGTAAGAGCGAGAGAGAAAGCTTGCTGGAGGATCTCATCGCGCGGATGGCAGCTGGCGCTCTGTCTGCTGGTAACTCACCTTCCACCCCCCAACGCGGCACCGGTCTCACCGCTCCCAGCTCACCTAACGCATGGGAGTTTGTTTTAGCATCGCTTGCGCTGACTCGGCGCTAACTTCAAATGCACGCACCAGGTAGTTTGCATAGCTTTCACTTTTCTCCTTCATCTGAAAGATGTTTGAATTTGTTTTGTGTTTTTTTTCTTTGTAGTAGTGTAGTATTAATCGTAATTTTTTGCACTGGCAGGTTTGTTATGGTCGAAAGCGTGATTAAGAACGTTTGTCGCGTGCAAGAGTTAAACAAACTTCTAATTTAGTTAGTATGATATTACGGAGTTAGATTTATTATTTTTTTTAGTAATTAAAGAAATTTTGTTGTAGAATCTATGTATTTTGCGTGGCGACATCGCACTTCTCTTCCTCCCCCGTTCCCCCCTCCCCCTCCCCCCCCCCCTCGGGGGGGGGGGGGGGGAATTTATTGTAGGTAAAAGCAATGTTTATTATCATAATAAAGTAAAATGCTTAATGTAAACAAAGATAAACAAACTTAAAAGCAAATTCTGCATGTTGGGCATTGTTATCATCATAGATTCATAGTAGCCGGGACTATGAAAAAGGAGAAAGATTACCGTGTCGGACCGGTTCCTGCCCACCTCTGAAGATGAAGTTAAAGTGTATTACAATTAATAAAAACATGTTTTAATATTATTTTTATATGTTCTGCAATCAGTGAATTGATTTCCTTTCATTTCCACACGTTTTCAAAAAAGTCCATATACTTCATGGAAAATTTCGGAAAAAGGGATACCCCCAAGATTGTCGAATGTTTAGTTGGTATTACGAACACTGAAATATTTGAGAATGGTAAAAATGAACTGGCTGAATTGTTGGAGACCGATGAAGAATTACGGATTGCTAAGCGAATTGAGAAGTCTGGAAAAGTAGTTATAATAGAAAACAACAAGATAACACGAGACAAACAAAAGAAAAAAATAACAAGCGAATTCTTAGAAAATATATTTAGTTTTACATATACGAAAACACAAGTTATCGGAATTGTAGAGAATGTGATTGAAACTAGACCTTTCGGATATTAAAAAAATAAAATATTAAATAATTAATTTTTTTCCATAAAATTGTTTACCAATCTATATAGACCAATGACCACCCTCACCAGACTATCTGAAAAATTTGGACGACTTTCAATTGAGAAGAATAAGGAATTCTTTTCAGTAAGAGATGTCCAACAGATGATTGATGAAGAAATTAAGGCGATTGAAAAAAGTAGAGAAGGAAAGCCAACCGATGTTTTTCCGTTTGGTAAGTATCGCGGGAAGAAGGTTTCATATCTTGAATGGGTTATGAAACAGCCATGGTTTGATAAATTTACAGACATTAAAAGTGAAATAAAAAATATTTACAATAAAATTATTTTGCTACAAGATTTTTTTAAAAATCTTTGTATATCATGACTGACCTGAACACCAAACAGGACTACTTGAATGAAACTGAAAAATGGAATATTGACAGCGAAATTAAAAAGCACACGATTAAATGGACTAAACCTGACATTGTTTCTTTCTATGAACAATACAAGCCGAGGGACGACAATGTGAAAGTAGTTATTCCATTGGAGACCATAACGGACAAAGAAGAAAGCACACCTTTTAAGGAAACAGATCTTGTTGTGAGTGAGACAGGTATCACTGAAATAAAGGCTAATGTAGGCGAAGAGATAGCGAATGCTACAGACGAAGGATAGTATAACGAATGCCACAGACGAAGGATGTATAGCAAAAAAAGATGTCATTCTTCAATATGGAAAATATGCACACAAAAACATTGAAGATGTAGCCAAGATTGATAAACCATACCTTGAATGGTTAGTTCACCAGCCATGGTGCCAAAATGTGGATGACATAAAAAAATTCTTTGATATAACATTGTCTTAAATTAATTTTTTTTTTTGCTTTATTGGTCTTCTATGAAGTTAGCGATAACATTAACATTTGAACCATTATAGGCAGTGCCGACGGATTTCTGTGTAAAAGTTAATACATCACTAGGAGACAGATATATATCATAATTTCTAAGATTTATTTGTTGAGTTGATTGAGAATTTACGTAAAGTTTAAAAATTGTTGTTCCGTTGGCAACAGCACTTGACTTTGTATCAGTATCTACAATTGAATACTTTGAATCAACATCCGCAAAACCTGCTCCAGTTAGTGTTCCATTCAATATCATTCTTACTACACACGCCTTACTATCTTCATTCGTAATACTTATCAACGTGGGATAAAATTTTGAATAATTTGTTAAATTTGCACCGCCCGCATCAATGTTTCTTTATTCCTGATACTAATAATAGGGCTTTCAGTTGTGTTTGCTGCTTTACTTCCTTCAACTTCGTTTGTTATACTCGTGTTTATTGTGTTACTTCCTTCAATAAATAATCCAACACTCGCTGTTTTAAGAGTTTGAATTCCAGTAGAAGCATCATTCCTTATCAGTGCAGTAAATGGTAAAGTAGTGTTTCTTAGACTTGTACCTGTGTTGGCATTCACATTATTTAATAGTATGGACTAATTGAAATTCTCCTGTTGTAGGATTTTTCATAGAAAACCTTATAGCACCAAAGCATAAATATTGAAATTGAATTTGGAATACATTTCCTTTACTCCAATCAATAACAGGCATATCTTTTGTTCCATTGCACGGGTCATCCCAGTTTGCTTGTTGAATAAAGTTGTAGCCCCTCCTTTGGCTTGTAGAATACTCATCCCGAAATTAGTTTTATAAAAATAAAAACCATTTGAAAAATCACTTTCACCAATTCCTACACACGAATAATAGGCTTTTGTGTCATCAGTTGTCCATATAGCAGTGAAGCAACCAACAACTCCCATACCCGTCCGATATTTTATTATTCCTTTACTTGTTAGGATAGGACTCGCCGTGTTATTGGCTTGAGTTTTTAATTCAGCCATATTATTCAAAAATGACACAGAAGATTTTGTTTCTGTTTTAGTCCATACCCTTGTATTAATAGTGTATGGAAAGATTTCCTGAACAACTGGAGTTAATTGTCCAACTAGTGATTCTCCAAAAGCAGTTTGCGATTAAATTTGTCTGGTGTGTAGTCATTGTTTTTGTTTTCGACTATCTCAAAAACAAATGTGTTATATTTAATGAAAAAAATAAATCTAAATTTTTTTAATTGTTTTGTTTTGGCTGATTGTGTGTTTATGAAATGGAAATTATATTTGACTTAACCTGAACCTCCCGCTGAGTGATTGCTACACTTATGAGCATTATTCTGTGTAGTGCTAATGAACTCCCATTGCCTCTCATTGGAAAGGTCAAGCCCGCCAACTTCATTTTGGTCTTTTCTCCACAGCGGGCGGGTATTATCCCAAGTATCAACCCAGAAGCAGATGTATTGATACACATTTGAATTCATTAAAACAGAACCTTCAAGTTTAGGTTTCAAGCACATATAATCTTCAAAACTAGCGGGAAATATTTCAAATTCCTGAAGTCGTGCCCCGTCAAGTGTGGTGTGAAAACTGGTAGTCTAAGCGTTTGCTCTGTTATCAATATCATAAGCAGTATTCTTGTTTTCTGTGTTGTTAAAGAGTGTGTGATAAATTTTTCTTCAACCTTTTACCATGTCCCTATCAAAGCGGAGAATGATATTTGTGTAGATTGAGCAATAGAATTTTTATAAACATAGGATAATCAATATTAAAACTCATACCTTCAGCACTCACCACCTTTTGTTGAATTGATTGAATGACATCGAGATTGGTCTCTACAGCAAGGAACAAGTTAAGATTAGAAACACTTACATTACCAGCAGCAGCAACAAGCGCTCGGCCAGCAATTGATAAGGGGTCGTTATTGTAATAATAAATTTTAGGGGTCTATTGCCACACAATCCGCATATTCAAAATCTCTGGAAACATAATAGTCTTATCAAGAGCAAAAATAGTATTGTAAAGCATACCGAGATTAATCTTAAGACTGATGGCAGGCTCAGCAGAAGTAATAGAACCGCCAGAGAAATACTTAGGCTCGTTGTAAGCGACATTGACGACAGAGAGTTGCCCACTCCCATCTGCGATACAGGCATCATTATGGCGACGGGCATTAACAACAGGTTCACCAAACATAGCCTTAACACTAACGGCAACATCTCCACCTACATCTGTCATTGTTGTTCTAAAAGCCTCCTTTACTATTTGCGAAGTTGAGATATTAATCTTACTATCAGCATTACACTTTTGAAGCATACATCCAGCACCACTTCCATTATCGTGGTTTTCAAGTGTCAGAAAGTCCTTCATAGAAGTTTCAGCCTTCCAAATAATCTTTGTAAAATTACCAACTTCATTTACATCACACAGATAAACACCGCTACGGGTTTGAAGTTGAATTTGTCTAATAGGAGCCAGATAATCCATATAGCATTTGTTATAGTTCGCTGCAATTGCTGGTGGTGCATAAGTAAAACTCAAGACAGAGCGGGCTAAGTTAAATTGCCTGCTGATAAGGTCAAAGTTGCTTTCTTGTCCTCCTGCGGTAGTAACAGTAATAGCTCCCGCACCTTCTCGCGGATTTAGTTTATTTAAACGATACGAAGCACTGATGTAGTCAGTTCTAGAAAAGTCTAGTTCACCTCCGTGTTGTGTTGGCATTTTGTTTTTAGGTTTTTTTGAAGTAGTGTAAATTAAATAATTCACCAGAATATATTTATAGAAAAAAACTAATAATTCTAAAATTAAATTAATTGATATTTTATTCTGACTTCGTCATCATAAAACATCGTAAGCCATTAAAGTTTAAAAAACGATGTTTGACAATAAACGAGAGTGCGTAGCACGAAATGAAATTGTCAAATATCATCTAGATTTTAACAAATTAAAAATGATGTAAATAAATTAAAATAATTAGTCTCTCTGTAAATCAACAATGTCATAACGATACCCAAACCATTAAGATTTATAGCCTGATCGTTTTCGTCTGTAAGATAAAACCGATACACATTATTTGAACTGGCGGATAATTTCTTACCATACTCAGACGTCGTATATAACGGCTCCAAATGGAATTTCGTTGGCTGTGTATATTTCTTGTAGCACGTGATTATCTCCTTCGCCAACTAAGTCCGATTGAAAGTATAAAGTTTTTCGCCAGTTAGAATAATCACATTCGGCGATTTAATAAAATCATTAGCGAAGAAATATGTTGAATTTCTATCAAAACCCATAACCTCGTGAATACGGGTATCTGTATCAAATATAAACCGCGGTTGAATTCCTTTATTTTTGACACACTGAATGTTAATTTACCATCCTCTGGTTCTGTGTTGGTATTATTACTAGATACCACATATGTATAATTATTTGGGCTGTCTGCGGTTAGCACCTCTGACAACTTAATTTTTAGATTGTTCCCCTCAGGTATCGTAATTAAAGCCTCATACCCGTCTTCGCTAAGAGTAAAAGTATTATATGGTGAAGCCACAGAGTAATATGACTTCGGCACATATATATGAAGTATTTTACAATGTGTAGGATTATCTAGTCCCTTCATATTGACTTCGTGTGTGAAGTCGCTGTCTGTTCCCGTTATTCTATTTTTACTATTTATGTAATAGATACCACTCGCACGGCCTCCCTTATACTCCATTGTATATCATATAAATAATATTTCAGATAAATGTATCAAAATTACCATACCCATTCTGTGCTTTTAATTTTTCCGCTTCTTCTTCTTTAAGGTCTGTATAACCGCTAGCAAACTTAAACCGGTTTCCTTTCGCCCGCTCCATTAAAAACCTCATACTATGCCAACCACACGTGTCTGAGGTGTTTGATTGATTTATAACCTTATTTACTTTCATTAATAGATATGTGCTTGGGTGACTTCGGTCAATTAGTTGTTTCATTTGTTGTTAGAAGTCTTCAGTAGGTTTATAAAGTGCTAAGGGGTCATACACTTCCGCGAACCTGTCTTTGTCTAGACTTATCCATACGGCGATCCAATGAGACCCCGCTTGTTTGTGATTGTCCAAATTCATAATAAATCCATATCGCTTTCTGCTTCCTGGCTTCAACTTGTAAATTTCATCACTGGCTATCGCTCCGAGATACCATCTATATTTTTTCATTATGTCATCTATTTCATTAGTCATTAGTCCCAGCCCCTCTCCCTCTTGCTGTGGCTCGGGCTCGGGCTGTTGCTCATCTGGCTGTGGTTGCTCTGGCTCCTCTGGCTGTGGTTGCTGAGGCAGTGGCTCTGGTTGCTGTGGCTCAGGCAGTGGCTCCTGTTGCTGTGGCTCCGGTTGCTGTGGCTCCGGTTGCTGTGGCTCTGGTTGCTGTTGCTCATTTCTATATTTATTTATAAGAACATTAACATAATCTTTTTTCTCATTGAATGAACCCATTCTTTTCGTGATAAATACTTTTTAATGTTTTCTACGGAAAACACTTTATTAATCAAATCTTCTAAACCAGTTCCCGTTTGTAATCCCAAATATTCTGCGAGTTTCCTTTTTACTTCATTCTTTTCATTTCCTACATTTATTTTATGTTCTACAATTTTGTCTATTATCCATGATGCCCTTTGGTTCCAACCTTTAACATCGTGGCCTTCATTTTTAAGTTTTTCCCTTAATGTTTCACCAAGAATTTAATAGTCAGTTTTTTTTTCAATATTACTATTTGACAATCCATTCTTTAACATTGCTTTGTATTTAGCCTCCCCTAGTTGGTTTCCTAAATTTTGGTTCATCTTTTGAGCCTTTTTATTGGTTTCTTCGGCTTGTTCAAGGTGTTTTTTAACTTCTTCTATTTTGGAGCCTAAATTCATATATTTTCTTATATCCTTTGCTAGTTGTATTTTGCTTTCGACTCTTATTAATAATCCGCTCAGGAAATCATCACCATAACCAGCATCTCTAATCAACTTTTCCGCCTCTTTTAGTTCTAGCGGATTTACACCCTGAACTTGTGGTGCCTGATATTGTGCTTGTGCCTGAACTTGTGGCTGCCCCTGTTGCGGTGGCATAATATATTGATATTGTGGTGGCGGTGGTAATGCTTGTATCCTATTTTTTCTGTCTTCTTCATATTTTACATTTTCTACGAGTTTTTGCTCCCTTCTTAGTTCTCTGGCTTTTTGTTCTTGTCGTTCATTAACATCCGCTAGTTCTCTTTTATGTTCCCTATCCATTATCTCTTTTTGTTCATCGGCATCGGCTCTGTCTTTTCTTTTTAGCCCTTTCTTTTCTTCTTCTATCTCATCCGTTTTCTTCTTTTCCTTTTCTTCCTGCTCGTGTATCATGTCATATTTCTTTTGTAAGTTGCTTTGTATCTGGTTTCTGTTCTCATGTTCAAGACGATTGAAATCAGATTTGATTATTTTTTCCCTTGGTTTGCGAGTTGCCCTTTGCGACTTTGGCTTACCAATATATTTCAAAAACAACTTAACGATTTGAAGTGTGCTCATATCATTTGTTTTCTTACCAAAATTAAGATAATATTTTTTACCCTTCTGGATAATAGAAAGTCTCCCACTCTTATTTCTATACACTCGTGGGGGTCTTACCTTAGGTTTCCTTGTTTTTTTGGTTTTAGCAACCATTGTATATAAACAAAAAAATGTTTCTAATATCTTTAGAATTTGTAACATAAGTCCCTCACAAATATTTAGCGAAACTTTACAGCACCTCCTCGTTGCTTACCATATCCGAGTTTTGATGCTGTAGCACTAACACTACCTGCGTAAGGCACCCCAATGCTGCTCAATGCCCCCGCAGTTCTAGAGATTACCTTATTATCGCGAAGGAATTTATTAACAGCCAAGGCAGTTTTTCCGACCTTAGCCCAGTTAATCTTTCCTCCCTTTTGTCCTCCCTTCTTCTTAGTTTTCTTTTTTCCTCCCTTCTGTGGCATTGATGGATTGTATCCGATGTTATATCCTGATGGTTGTGAAATTATCACTGGTGATACTGGCATATATTAGAAAGATTTTAAAAATCTTTTCAGCAAAAATAAAAAAATACTTCTAAAAATATTATTTCAAGCGATAGGCAAAATTTTTTCTTAACTCATCATCAACACTTGAGACAAAGAAAATTAAATCTCTCCTTTGTTGCTTCGTGATACTTTTCCAGAAAATAATTAAAATCAAAAGATAAGTCTAAGTGTTTATACACGAGTTCCATTTTGTCTTGAGACTGGCCCGGAAAGATTAATAGATAATCTAACTGCTTAATGGCTTCTGGTCGTAGGTCATTCAAATACTGACTACACATAATCACCTTACTTTTATAGTGTCTGTTCTTTTTTAACAAATCGCTCACGGACTTATCTCTTAATCCACTTCCTAAATCGTCCAAAACAAAAACAACCTCTGGTGAAATATACTTACTTGGTTTCTCTTTCTTCTCACCTCCTTCTTTTTTCTTTTCCTTTCCAAAGTATGAAAATTGTGGTTTCTCTATTTCCTCTTTGTCCTGTTTTATTTCTCCTTCGTGTTGCTCGTCATGTCTGTTCAGTTTGTCAAGTTCATAGTCTATCACATTAACACCATCTGATTTAAGAAAGGTATATATTGCCATAGGGTTTCCCATGTTCTTAAAGTGCTTTACCATTGCTTTATGAATGTAGTCCTTGTGTATTGTTGAAGCGATAATGACAATACGGGTTTTTCTGTCTGCAGTCCGTTTCAGTATTTCAAAGAGTGCGGTCGTTTTCCCGCTCTTCTTACGGGCGAGTAGAAATATATTTGAATAGGGCTCATTAAATAGTTTATAACCGTTTGCTTTTTTGTTTCCTTCGCCTTCCTGCTTTACCGGCTTAACTTTTACATTGTTAATTTTCTCCATTGATATTTTAGAATTGCGTTTCGTGCTGTCGCACTCTCACTTATTCTAAAACATCGTTTTTTTATTTACAAGAAATTAAATGGTTTTACGATGTTTGTTGAAGACGTAGTCTGAAACAAATATCAGCCTAAAAACTCTAGGCACACAACAATTCGGCCGGCTAAATTTCCTGTATCAATATTTCCGCTGTCAGTTTCAAGGACTTTAAATGTATATTGTCCGTCCGTCCATCGAACGACACCTAAATTATAACTAAGGTTTGAAATGTTTGCTATATTACTATCAGCGAATGTGCCGATAATTCCAATTCTGTCCATATAAAGAATTCTGGTTTTGGTTTCAGTCTGGTCGTTCGTATAATGAATAAACTTAACATTCATTTTGGTTGGTGTGAATGACATTTGAATATTTTTATTAAATGTTTTGCTTCCCACAAAGTCAGTGCTCAGAAAAACAATCTTTTGGTATTTGAACTCCGACATACTATATATTATACATAGATTTAAAAAAAATCTTTGAAAAAAAATGATTTTAATATTCTTGTTTGTGTGCTCTGCTATTTCGCGGACTGCCTGCGACTTTTACTCACGGGTAAGCGAAAAAAAGAATGAGAGTTGTGCTTATTGTATAAAGCAAGGCATTGAAACTAAATTTAAATGTGTGTATAAGCCTTTTAGTGATATGTGTATTGGATGGGATGATGCCCTGCCTTTAATGTGTGCGGATAGTGGTTCGTTTTGGTATAAATCACACTTATATGAATGCTCACTTCTTACTTGAAGAAGGTGAAGGAAGGCATATGCCAATCAATAGTGTTAAAATTCCGACATAAGTGTTAGCAACCTCACAAGGTAAGTTTTTTTCAATTAGCCTCACGATACAAAGGGTTATAATGGCAATAATGATACCCATTTGAAATAAGTATTTAATAAGTCGGCTGTCGGTCGGTCTGTTTTTTATACAACAACAATTCCAGTTATCTTCCAATTCGTGCTCTACTTTTTTTCCTCAGTCTTTAGTTCTACTTCAAGAACACGAGACTTTAATTCTGGAGTTAGTTCGCCATCCATATTCATAATAGGCGGGGGTCTGTGAAGTCTAGTTGTATTATTGTTTGACATTTGAAAAAACGACTGCTCGTATTTCAGAAAGTTGCTTAGATAGATCTTCTATAATAAGCATGAAATTATTATTTTGTTTTCTAAATTAACTACCTTTTCCGCCATGTGTTGAAAAGCACTGACTAATATTGGTATAAAACTTGTATATGTTATGCCTTCAAGATTTCCATTTCCATCATCTGCTTTCATTCCACTTTCAGATACAAATTCAGGAAATATTTTTTTAACTTCATCAGCAATAAATCCGTGGTTCTTTTGTTCTTTCTTTTCGTCTAATTTCAAATAATATGAACAGCAGTTTATTTTCATTAGTTTCTCACAACAATCCCCGCAGTCTAATGTTTTAATATCTGATTTAGCATCCTGTCCGATGAGTCCGTCCAAGCTCCGTTAAGCGGAACATAATTATAACTGCCAGACGGCTCACCTGAAGAGTTTGAAGTAGTCCAAGCATGTAGAATTCCCTGAGATGCACAGACCACACCATAATTTGAATATCCTCCTGATTTCATATATATTTGTGGGTCGTAAGTAGAACTTGGTCTTTGTCTTAATGTTAAAAATCCGCTGGATGTTGTTGGAAGAGTTAATGTTGAAGAACAACTTATAGCACTCTGAGCATAGATAACTCCACTTCCTCGCATAAAAATTTAAGTCTTGATTAGTATTGCTTCCCGTAGCATATATTGAATTATAACCAAAACCAACTCCCTGTGTCCCGTTGCTGTGTCTGAATTCAACACCGGCAGAAGATGCTCCAAGATTGGCTGTGACATATAACCCGACTGGTGTGGCATGAGACCCACTTCTTGCTTCTCCTCTTATATCTGCCGTGCTATTAACAACAGATATGCCTGCATTTGCGGTTATTGCCCCTGTATTGCTTATGTTCATCGCCTCGCTAAATGCTATGGCTCCTCCAAGTGATACTCCTGATTTGTAGTTAAAAGCGAGTTTGTTGCTCATCTTGTATATTTGAAAGTTTGAGTTTAGGTTGCTTGATTTCCAGCCACCCCCCTCCCAATAACTATCAAAACTTAAAGCAATATTGTCCTGACTATAATTCAATAATTGGAATGTAGGATAAATTGATGTATGAACGAATGCTTGAATATGCGGACTCGCATTTCCTTCTGTTCCGTATATTTCTAAGCCACCAGTTACTCCTACTCCTTTCGTTGTTCTGCCTATAATTATCGGTTTTCCTAGTGCTGTTGTTATTTTATCACTCGTTGTTAATGTTGTTGTAGTCATGCCAGCAGTTGAAGTAATTGATGTTCCTGTTATTGTTCCAGCACTTGTTATGTTGTTTGAGTTCATATCTAAGTTCCCATAAAACCGCATACCGCCAGCATTGTTAAAACGGACAATGTCAGATGAAGCACTTTTATTATCCAAAAGTTTTGAAATATAAAGACCTGCTCCTTTTACATCAAATGCTACATTCGTAAATACATAACCCCTTTGGTTCGCGGTTCCACTTGTAGCGGTATTTAGTAAATAAGAAATATTGATAATCACCTGATGTCTGTGAAAAGAATATATCTCCTCCATTTTGGTTTAATATCCTTGCCCCATTATATGTTATATTTCCACCATTAATGATAACTTAATTATTAAAATCAGCCGTTTGTGTTAAAGTTAGATATTTTATCGTAGTGCTCGCCCCATTAAATGTTTTACTTCCTGTTATGGTTTGGTCTGTTGTTAGTTTTACATTTTGTATGTCTAATGTATCCACATAACTTTTGTTTGCTCCGTCCGTTGTTGCTGATGGTGTGGCTAAGTTTGTTATTCTGTTGTTGTTCAAACTTAATGTTGTTCCAGTTGCGGTTATAATTAAAGTATTACCTGAATATAATTCTACATATGAACCAGTTATTTGTATCGGATACCAAGTAGCTGTTGCTGCTTTTTGTGCTGCAATCATTCCTATTTTTGTATCAAATGCTATGCCGATGCCGTCAAAAATTAGTAGGATTGGATGAACCACTTACTTCTAAAGTTGATGTAAATTTTTTATTTCCTGCTATGGTTTGGTCTCCTGTTAGTTTAACCACGGAAGTATCAAGGACAGAAACATCCACACCATCAACAAGATTAACATTTGTTATGCTTTGGCTTTTCATATCAATACCCGCACTAGAATTTATTATGTTGCTGAATGTTTTGGTTCCTGCTATGGTTTGGTCTCCTGTTAGTTTAACCACCGAACCATCAACTGCAAGAGTGGTGAGATTAATTCCATTATATGTAGAAGCGCCTGAAATAGCATAACCACCCATATTTAATGCTCCTGTCATACTGGCGATGCCGTCTAATCTAAGAAAGGGCGATTCCACATTTCGCCATTGTCCTATGCTTTTAATAAGCAGTTGATTATCTGATGCTGTTGTTATAATCACATCACTATGTGTATCAATACTTCCACTTGCCGACACTTTCGCGTTGTTGGAGTCGTGCTCTGATAACCAAGCACAGCCAAACGATACCCCTCCCATACCCGGGTATGATACCCTGGGGTATGATACCCCCATCTTGCCCCACCCCCCCCCCCCCCCCAACCACCCCCGCCATTCATCCCCCCCCCCCCCCCATACCCCTGGAGTATGAAACCCCCCGCCCCCCCTCCCCCCCGAGGGGCATGGGGGGGTGGGATGAATGGCGGGGGGTGGTTGGGGAAGGGGGGAAGATGGGAGTATGGGGCCTTGGGGTATGATACCCGGGTATGGGAGGGGTATCGTTTGGCTGTGAAGTTGCGATAGCCCTACCATTTAGTTGATTTACATTTGTAATGTTTTGGTTGTTCATATTTATTCCTCCCGTCATACTTGCAGTGCCGTCTAATCTCAGAAAGGGTGAAGTCGTATTTCTCCATTGTCCCGTGCTATAAATAAGCAGTTGATTATCTGCTGGGAAGCCTGTTATTGTCACATCGCTGTGGCTATCTATACTTCCACCTGCTGATACTTTATCATTATTATCATTATGCTCAAATATCCATTCATCAACATCTTTTGTATTTAGCAAATTAACTCTGTTATATTCAAATATCCACCCATATTAATATTGCCGAATTCATCCACATTTATCGGAAATGTTTTATTTACCCAATTTATTGAATTATATGTTAGATAACCGACTGGCTCAATGCGGCCGAGCCGGACCTGGTCTGGTTCGAGCTGCCCCCGCGGCCGGCCCAGTTCGTGCAGCTCGAGATCCACTCGGTCGGCAACCCGGCCAACAATACCGCCCGGCGCTCGTCGGTCATGCTCAACCAGCTGAGCTTCGACACGGCGAACAGTCTCGTGCCCCTGCAGCCCTGGTCCGCCACCGACGTGGGCGTGCGCGTGGCCGTGTCCAGCCAGCACGCCGACTACCCGAGCTGCACGGCGGCCGAGACCTTGACTACGAGGCCGCCACGGACTGCTCGGCCTGGTACAGCGCACCCGGCTATGACCCGGCCACGGGCCGCTACGTGGGCGCCAGCGGCCGCACCATCGGCGGCTGGGTCTTTCCGGGCGAGCACGTGACGTACGACCTGGGCCCGCCTACACGCTGACGCGCGTGGCACTGTCGGTACGCTACGACGCCCACGTCAGCGGGCCCAACAACCTGACGCTGGGGATCAGCAACCAGTCACTGGACGGCCCCTTCCAGCTGTGGCAGACGGGGGGGGTGGCTGCCGTGGCAGGCGGACCAGCACGGCCGCGCCTGGTGGTTCGACCCCGGCAACGTCGTCACGGGCCGGTTCGTGACGCTGGTGGCGCAGCAGGTGGGCAACGGGACGCAGGGGTCCGGTGGCCTGGTGCTGCACGAACTTTTCTTCGACACGGCCGGCGTGGCCGCCGGCGACTGCGGCGGCAGCGCCATGTTGTGCGACAACCGGCCTGGCACGTACGCCTGCGGCCTGGGCCAGGACTGCCGGTCCTGGGGTTGCCCCGCGGGCTACCAGTGCGCCGAAAGCCCCGGGGGAGTGCGCTGCACCTGCACGCAGCTCGTCAACTTTGATTTTTACGTAGGCAGCTACATGCCCATCGGCCAGCAGAGCTGGGTCCTCGTCGACACTTCCACCTACAACACACCCTTTATTGCTTACAGTTGCCCCAAGTTGGTCAACAAAACTAACTGGTTTGGTGGCTATACGTACACGCACCAACTTCGTATCACGACGAATTTTAATAACCTATCGCACCTGGTAGAGATCTATCGCCTGGACGCCCTGGGCGGCTGGAACTTCAACCTGGGGTTCGTGTGCCAGCGGTACTCGAGCTAGGCGCTCCTTCCCTCTGGCCGGCGCTGGCTGCGCTGACTCGTGGTTTGGCGACCTCCTCGCATTTTCGCTGGAATAAAAAGGTCCTGCAAGTTTTGCACTCAACTATGATTTAAGAAAAAGGTACTGCAGGTTTGGCACTAACCTGGACAGTTGACACTAACGTCTCGGGGCCCCCCCCAGGAGTCCAGTCCGCCTGGGGCGTGCCGGTGTTTCTGCGGGGGGGGGGGGGGGGGGGGGGCTTAGCGCGAGGAGGGTGGGCACTCCCCCCCCCCCCCCCCCCCCAGGCAGGGGTGCCGGCGGCGGTACTCGTGCTAGCCGCCCGCCCCCCCCCCCTCCCCCCCCTCCCAGCGAATACCCGGGAGGGGGCCACGTCCGCGGGCAGGCACGCGGTCGACCCGCCGGGACCCGACGAGCCGGAGCCGCCGGGGCGGCCGTTGGTGGACGTGGAGGCGGGGCAGGTTTGCTGCGCGTACCAGGTTCCGAGCCCAGGTGCTTGTCCGGCCGTTTTGGCGTGCCGGGCAGGTTCGACCCCCGGTGCACCTCGTCGCCCATCCCCTGCCTCGTCTTGTCGCCCGAGGTGGCGACCAAGCTGTTGCGCAGCCTGCTCTGGGCTTTTGTGCTGGGCGGTGGCTCCTGGGGCGTGGTCGCTAGCCTGCAGGAGGTGTGTGGCGGCGGCGGCCAGCCCCCCTGCGCCTGTTGGTCGTGCGATCTGAGGCGCGTGTCGCGCTGCTGGCACGACCTCGACGGCTGTTGGTGCTGGAAGTGCCGGGTGAGGGACCGCTTTCCCGAGAGACGGTTGCTGGTGTACGCCGAGGGCGGAGCAGAAGACGAGCGCCCCCACCTGCTCGAGCTCGGCTCCCGGATTGCGGCCCGGTTGGACCTGGGCTTCTGGAGCTCCGACGCGGCGTGGGAGAAAACGGGCTTGTCTAGGCTGTGCCGGGAGCGGCCGGCCTGGCTAGAGCAGCTGGAGCCACTCTGTGCGGCGCTGGGGTGCCAGAGCCACTCTGTGCGGCGCTCCGTCTTGGGTAGCGGACATCCACTACCGTCCCCTCTATCAGGCACCCATCGGCCTCAAGACTTTCAGCATAGGGGTACTGCTCAAGTAATGTCCGCAGTACCTCGCCCCAGTCGTCATCAACGTCCGCACACCCATTCCCCTCTTCTACCCGTTTTGACCGTACCTGGAAGCGGCGCGTTGGTCTGAAGGTGCGGACATTCTCGAGCAAAGTTTTATCGTACATCTTCCATTTATCTCTGTCCTGGGGCCCCATCGCGTCCGGCTCGTGTACCTCTAGCGACAGGTCGACCGAAGCAAGCCCTCGTTTTCCTTGTCGTCGCACCCGTGATAACGTGTGCGCTACGTAGCCATCGTCCAGCTTCTGTCTGCCCCACCACCACAGGACCCGCGTGGCGTCGAAAAGACGCTGTGCGTCTAGGCTTTTGACTTCGATGCCCTCGAAGCCCTTGAAGTCAGACGCGAGCGCCCTCCACAGCGTTTTTTCGAGCCAGCTTTCTAAAGGGGAGCTGCCGCCCCGGGAGCAGTCCTTCAGAGGTTGACTGACGTGCGCTATCGCAAAGCTGGCGGAGCTAGGGGCCGGGGAACTGTGGCCTGGGGAGCTGTGCCCTTGGGAGCTATGGCAGAGCCGCGTGATCAGGGAGCTGAGCAGATCGCAGGCGTCCAAGGCAAAGCCCCTGGCATCCCTCCGGCGCATTAACAGCTTGACGAATATCCACAGCCGCTTGGCGGCCTGCTCGGCCAAGAATTCTTCATCGGCTACGAGGGTTGCGACAATCACCACCTGCAGCCTGTCCCGAGCCGAACGCAGCACTTGATCAAGGGGGTCCAGGTGTGGGTAGTCTGCGGGATCCTCAAGCTCGGCGTCTGATGGCCGCGAATAGAGGTACAGAGTATTCCTGCGAGGGAGCTGGGCATCAAAGCCCCTGGCGGACAGGTCTGTAGTGCAATTTTCGCACAAGGCTTGATCCCGCCACTGCGTACCTGGGCAATCAAAGCACAGTGCACAGCGAGCGCCGGGGTCGTGTCGCAGGGGATGATCTGCCTCGGCCTTGTGCCGCTTGGGGGGCCCTGGCTGCTCCATGAACCCGCGCGCAACGCTTTGGCCTAGTACTGTCACTCCCGCGCCACGGGAGCCGCGCCGTGGGGGATCGTGGCATGGGGGAGGAAGGGAGAGAGGAGCGGCCGGGCCGGGGGAGGGGGGAGGCTCTCCTCTCCCGCGCCCGGTCACGTGCCCTGTGCGCCCCCCCCCCCCCTCCCGACGACGCCGCCCCCTTCCTCGTCCGCGTGACCACGCGCGCGTGCTCACGCGTGCTCATGCGGCCGTGTGGGGGCGCCCTCTCCCCGACGGCGCGCGCCGCGCCCCCCCAGCGTGACCACGCGCGCGCGGCCACACGGCCACGTGCGGCGCGCCCCCCCCGCGTCTGTCGGCGCGCGCGTTCGCTGTGGCGCACGGCGACGGGCGCACGCCGGGGGGCGCGCGCCCCCTTCCTTCTCGGCTGCGTACCGCCGTGGTTCCTGCACAAAGGATCTCCCTGCACAAAGTCCAAGTACCCCAACACAGCTATGCTTAAGAAGGCCCCCGCACAGCCAGCCGCGCCGCCAGCCGCGCCGCTTTCACCCGTACGCTGCGTCGAGCGCTACCGCACCGGCCGCGACCTGCTGCGCCACATCCTGGCGTTCGCGGTACACCTAGCCGCACCGACTAGGCCGGAGCCAAGGCTGGCCAACCGCCGGGTGGTGGGGACGCTCGCGCTCGTGGACCAGAGCTGGCACCACGCCGTGCAATTCCTCCCGGGCTGCTACCGTGACTCCCTGGTGTACAACTTCGTGTTACTCAAGCGCCTGTTCGCGGCCATGGACGAGCCCGGGTGGTGGGAACCGGCCCGCGTGAGCACCGTGTTTGCTACCGGGCGCGACGACGAGCTGCTGGCCGAGGGCGCCGTGACCGCGTTATTCGCCCCGGCGCAGGTGGCCCGCGTGCCGACGCTGTTCCCGGGCTGGCTCTTGCCGGACGGGCAGCGGCTGCGCCGGGAAGCGCGGCGGTTGTACGTGGCCGAGGGGCGCTTCGAGGAGGCCGACGGCGCGACTACTACCGTGTACGTACACAGCGAGGACGTCGCCTGGTTCCTGGCCAGGCACCGTGACGCGGAAGAACTCCTGTTCCTGACGCAACAGCTACTGGCGACCAACGCGCCCTCGTTCCTGTCTGCGCACCACGAGTGGAGGTCGCTCAGGGTCCGGCTGCCGTGCGGCACGCTGGGCTCCGCCACCGCGGCCCGGCAGCGGCCGGCCGGCCAGCACGCGGCCCCTAGGCCGCCGCGGGTCCCTAGGCCGTTGCGCGTCCCGCGGAGGCGCTTCCACGCTCCGCTACAGTGGTGGTCGCCACAGCAGCTCGTCCTTATTGGCCACGGGGTGGTGAGTGCGGTCACGGGCCTCGGCAGCGAGGTAGGTGTTGGCGTGGCGCTGACGCACGCGTTGGGCGACGGTTCGGTGCTGCGGGCCGTCAAGGGCTGCCAGTACTCGCGCCAGGGCGTCGAGCTCGTGAGGCAGGCGGACGGCAGCTACCAGGAAGTGGGCGGGGCTCCCCGCCCCGTGGTGGAGCAAGCCGCGTTCGTGTGGGCGCCCGCGTTGGTGCAGTACCTCGAGTGGAACGCGCGGCCCTTGCACCAGCAGCTGATCTGGGACGTGCTCGAGTATGAAGGCCCTCGGCTGGCGCCGCTGGCGTTTGCCTTAGCCAAGAACTCGTGCTGAGTCAGTGGGGGGGCAAGTTTAAGGGCTGGGTAGCCACCGCAAGAAACCCTTTCGAAGGTAGCCACGTGATTGCACTCTGAGCCTTAGGCACCACCAAGTTCTGCTAGTCTATCTCATTAAAAAAGAAAGGCCAGCCAAAAACTGTAGCCCGGCAGCCGGAGTTAGGGGCCCCGGAGTTTTTAACGCCCTGTCCAGTACAGCCGGGGGCCGGGTGCGTTCGTAGCCGGAGCCCGCTGCTACCTCAGGTCCAAGCACGTCCGGTACAGCCAGGGGGGGAGGCCGGTTGCTATAACCTCGTGTGCCATCTTGGGGGGAGGGAGCCTCCTTCACGTCCGGCTGGTGGCGTTGACCATCGAAGGTCAGTCAAAGCCTTTGGTCGGTGTCAGCCCAACGTGGCCTCCGGAGAGCGTTCAGCCTGGGGTAGAACCTCTGTCGGTCAAAACCTCCAGGGCCCGCCCCTCCCCCCGTGGTGGTGGTGCCTAGGGGGGAAGCAGCTTGCCCCATGCCCGACAACTCCGGGCCTAGCCTAGAACAGGCTCCGTGCTGAGTAGCAGACACGCACAGCCGTCCGTCCCTTCTGCCACGCACCCGTCGACCTCGAGACTCTCAGAGTAGAGAGGTACTGCTCCAAGAAAGCCTCCGGCTCCAGTCCTCCTCCACGCCCGGATCCGCCTCGTCGTGCTCTGTTACCCGTAGGGACGGTACCCGGAAGTGGCGAGGCCGCGGCGGCGAGGCCGCAGCGGCGCGAGGGGGGGGGGGGGTGCCGCGCGCGCGCGACAGGCGGCGCACACCTGCACCGGTGCGCGTGCACATGGCGCCGCGCGCGCCGTGGCGCGCGAGGGGGGGGCGCGTGTCCCCTCCCACCTGGCTGCGCCCCGTCGTGGCGCTGGCACAAAAGGTGACGGCACGAAGCCATCAAGTACAACCATGCCTAGACCTACTACACCCCGCCGCCAGTCGCACCGCTTCCACCCGTACGCTGCGCCGACCACCACCACCGCCCCGACCGCCAGCCGTTCCGGCGGCGCTGGGTTCCGCGCCCTCGGCACCGATCTGCTGCGCCACCTCTTGGCGTTTGTCGTACACCTAGCCGCACCGGCTCGGCCAGAGCCACGTCTGGCCAACCGCCGGGTGGTGGGGACGCTCGCGCTCGTGAGCCAGAGCTGGCACCAGGCCGTGCACTTCCTCCCGGGCTGCTACCGTGACTCCTGCTGTACAACTTCGTGTTGCTCAAGCGCCTGTTCGCCGCCATGGACGAGCCCGTGTGGTGGGAGCAGGGCCGGGTGAGAAGCGTGTTTGCTACCGGGCGTGACGACGAGCTGTTTGCCGAAGGCACCCTGACCGCGTTATTCGCACCGGCGCAGGTGGCCCGTCTGCCCACGCTGTTCCCGGGCTGGCTCTTGCCGGCCGGGCAGCGACTGCGCAGGGAGGCGGGGGGACTGTACGTGGCCGAAGGGGGCCTCGAGGACGAGTGGGGCGCTATTCACGTGTACGTACACAGCGAGGCCGTCGCGTGGTACTTGGCCAAGCACTGTGACGCACGAGAGCTCCTGGTCCTGACACACAAGCTGCTGGCCGCCCACGCTCCCTCGTTCCTGTCGGCGCACCACGAGTGGAGGTCACTCAGGGTCCGGCTGCCGCGCGGCAAGCTGGGCTTCACAGCCGCGGCAACGTCACGACCGGCGGGGCAGGTCCCGCCACCACCAGGGCCGCTGTCCTGCCCGAGCAGGCGCTTCCGCGCTCCGCTGCAGTGGTGGTCACCCCAGAAGCTCGTCCTCATCGGGAATGGGGTGGTGAGCGCTGTCATGGGCCTCGGCAGCGACGTAGGCGTTGGCGCTGCGTTGAGCCACGCGTTGGGCGACGGTTCGGTGCTGCGGGCCGTCAAGGGCTGCCAGTACTCGCGCCAGTGCGTCGAGCTCGCGAGGCAGGCGGACGGCAGCTACCTGGAAGTGGAGGGGGTCCCCCGCCCCGTGGCGGAGCAAGCAGCGTTCGTGTGGGCGCCCGCGTTGGTGCGGTACCTCGAGTGGAACGCGCGGCCCTTCCATCGGCAGCTGATCTGGCAAGTGCTCGAGTATGAAGGGCCTCGACTGGCGCCGTTGGCTTTTGCCTTTAGCGAAGAACTCGTGCAGACCCAGTGGGGAGGCCAGTTTCAGGGCTGGGTAGCCACCGCACGCAACCCGTTCGAAGGTAGCCACGTGATTGCACTCTGAGTCTTAGGCACCACCAAGTTCTGCTAGTCTGTCTCATTAAAAAAGAAAGGCCAGCCAAAAACCGTAGCCCGGCAGCCGGAGTTAGGGGCACCGGAGTTTTTAACGCCCTGTCCGGTGCAGCTGGGTGCCGTCGTAGCGAGAGCCTCCTCGGACCGGAGTGACAACCACGTCCGGCACAGCCAGGGGCCGGTGGCTGACGCATGCGGACACTGTGCCGTCCCAGAGAATTGCGCCGGGTGCACGGCCAGGACTTGGGGGGGGGGGGTCCTGGCCGGGTGCGCGCCGGGTGCACGGCCAGGACTTGGGGGGGGGGGGGGGGGGGGGATCCTGGCCGGGTGCGCGCCGGCTGGTGTCCGTCCGTGCCGCGGGGCCCTCCCTCTCCCGTCGGCGGAGCCGTGGGGCCGCCAGGGGGGAGGGCTGCCGCTGGCCGGACCCACCCCCTTCTTCCTCCCCTCCCACGCGGGGGACGGCCCCCCCCCCCCCCCCCCCCGCGGGGGGCTAGGTTATTCCCGCTCGCCGCCGCTCGCGCCCGGGCTGCCTAGTTAAAACCAGAGTGAGTGTCGCTGCGGCGCATGTACCAGCAGGTGTGCCAACGAGCGCCCCTGCACCTGCGGCGGTTTTGTCGGTACCAATGGACCGCCCTGGGGGCGTGGACCCTGTTTACGGCTATCCTGCTCGCGCAGACGGCGCCGGGGGGTGCGGCGGGGGCCGAGGTCGTCTGGCTCGCGGCCGCGGTGTTGTGGTGTGTGGCCCAGGGCCTGGGGCTGCTGTTCCTGTGCCTGTGCCTGCGCCTGCCAGCGTCGTGGCGGGCCGCGTGCGGCGTCGGGCACTGCGACGTGCGCTACGTGCACTCGTGGCTGTACCGGGAAGGGGCCCCGGGCCTGACGTACCTGCTGTTCCTCGTGACCTTCTGCGAGAGCTTCATGTTCCAGTACAACGCGCCCGCCCTGCTGCTGCTGGCCCTGGTCGCTAACTGCAGCCGTTACCTGGCGTTGTACGAGATGCTGGGCTGGCTGGACATGCACGAGGACTGGTCGGCGCAAGCGGACGAGGCCACCCCGTCAGTGTACCTGCTGATCCAGTACGTGGGGTCCCTGGCGCAGCTGCGCCTGTTCGTCGGGGCGATGCTCGTGTACTCGGCCGTGCAGCACCTGTGCCTGGTCGCGTGGCTGTTCTGGGGGGGGGCCGCCCCTGCTGCCGCCGCACAGCCTGGGGTCCCTGGCGCAGCTGCGCCTGTTCGTCGGGGCGATGCTCGTGTACTCGGCCGTGCAGCACCTGTGCCTGGTCGCGTGGCTGTTCTGGGGGGGGGCCGCCCCTGCTGACGCCGCGCCCTGGCGGCTCGAGGTCTGGGCCGCCGCGCCCGCCGAGTTAGCCTCGCTGCCGCCCTGGGCCCGCGACCTGGGGGGCGCCGGCGACTGCACGACCCCCGTCCCCTGGCCGGCGGTGGCCGAGGTCGCCCGGACCCCCCCGTGGGTGTACCGGCACGCCAGCTTCCACCTGCTGCTGGGAGCGGCCGGGGCCGGGCGCACGTGGGTGTGGTACACCGACCGGACCACGGGCCTCAGCTGTGCCTGGGCCTGCCCGCGCGCCTACAGCTCGGCGGGGTGCGCCCGGCTCGCGCTGCCTAACCTGACCACGGCCGACCCCCTGACGTGGCTGGCGGCGCTGTGGGGCGGCGACCCGCTCGGGCCCGCCTGGTTGCTCATCACCGCCGCGGCACACCCGGCCAGCCCGGAGGGCTCCGTGCCGGCCGACCTGCGGCGGGTGCTGGCCCTGGCCCAGGAGGCGGCGCGCGCGGTGGGCCCGGCGGAGCCCCCCGCCCCGGCGCACGGGCTGCGCCTGCTGGCGGGCTGCACTGGCTGCGCCTCCTGTTCCTCGGCCTCCTGTCCGTCCGGGCGGTTGGCACCGGCGCGTGCTGGGGGCCGGCGCGGGCGTGGGGCGCGGCCGCGGAGCGACCGCTGGTCCGGTGCTACCGCGAGCAGCTGGACCGCCTGTGCTGCTGGTCGGCCTGCTGCTGCGTGCTGGGCACGGTCGCCCTCGTGCCGGCCCTGCTTACGGGCCCGCTGTCCTTGCTCGTGCGCTGGGACGTGCGGGCCCTGGGGTGCCTGCGCCTGGCCCTGGGCGCCGGCAGCCTGCTGTCCTGGCTGCTGTGCGTGCCGCTGGCCGCCCGGGTCGCGCTGCGCCTGTACCAGAACGCGTGGGGGGACGGGAGAGTGCGTGAGCTCGAGCGCACGGCCGCGTCGGCCTCCTGCCTGCGCCCGGGGCCGGCGGCCGCCGGGGACGACGCGCCGCCGCCGGCCGGCCTGCTGCCGTGGTACGTCCGCCACGTGACCGAGTGCTACGTGGCGCTGTGGTCCCTGTGCTGGAGCATGTGCGCCCTGGTGCCGCTGGCGGCCTACCTGTCGCCGTGGCCGTGGTTCGTGGGGACCGACCGCCTGCTGGACCTGCCTCCCCCGTCCGCCGTGCTCGTGCTCGTTCTGGCCGCCGTGCCGGTGGGCCTCGCGCTGCCGTGGGGCTGGGTGCGCGACGAGTCCAACGCGCTGCGCGGCGCCGGGCCCGCCGCCACCGACGACCAGTACCGCGACCTCTGGTACGACCAGGTCCGCGACTACCGCGAGTGGCGGGCGGGCCTGGCGCCCGGCCAGCCGCCCGGCGCGGTGCGCTGCACTCCCCCCGGCGGCGCGGCCCAGACCGAACGAGACTTGCGCCACGTGGCGGCCGTGTGCGCGTCGCTAGACCCGTCGCAGCTCGGGCTGCTGCTGGCGTTCCTGACGGACCGGTGCATCGAGCTGGCGCGGCGGGACCCCCCACGACGGCCGGCCGGGGACCCCGGCCGCGGGGACACGGGCCGCGGGGACACGGGCAGCGGGGACACGGGCCGCGGGGACACGGGCAGCGGAGACACGGGCCGCGGGGACACGGGCAGCGGGGGAGAGGAAGAGGAGGAAGGGAGCTGACTCCCCCGCTCCGAAGCCCTACGGCCGGCGACCGCCGGCCCCGGCCGGCGCCACCCGGATGGCAGGTTTCGTGGGGCCGGCGGGCCCCGGCCCGGACCTACCAATCTTCCTCCCTAGCCGGCCGGCGCCGACGCCTCCGGTTTTTCTCTTGGCTGGCCTACGGGTATTTTAAAGACTGAAACTGTACACAGGAATCGTGGCGAACGCAGCTGTTCATCTACTCCGGCTAAGGGGGGGAGGCGCTCTCCCCCCTCCTGCCCCGGTTGGCTGGAGGCCTCAGACTAGTCTGCCTGGCCCCGCCGAGGAGGCAGGGGCCGTGGCGTCCCCTGCACCCGCGCGCCGGAAGTCCCAGCCCGGCTGGAACCTAGCCGGCCGGCGCGTGGCCGCGGCGCCGGCCGAGATGGCATACGACAGGTCCGTGGCCCGGGCCAGCTCTGGGTCTGCCTCGAGCAGGCGCGCGCACACCTCTGGCACGCTCAGGTGCTGGGCCAACAGCGAAGTTAGGGCCTCCTCGAAACGGAGCAGCAGGCCCAGGCGCTGCTTCAGCCTACGGGCCAGCTCGCGCCCTAGCGGCGGCCGGTCGGACAGCCGGCCGCGGAGCAGCAGCCGCCCGCCCTGGTAGGCGTGCCAGCCGCACTGCCAGGTGGACCCCGGGGCCGGGCGCACGGCCAAGGCCAATAGTTTGAGCACACAGGAGGGCACGAGGGCGTCCAGCGCCTGCTCCAGCGTCGGCCGCTTCTCCGCGGCCGGGGCGCGGGCGAGCTCCGTCGTGTGCAGCGACGCCGACACATCCACTCCGGGCAGCAGGGCCACCACGAGCTCGGCGTGCACTTCCCCGACGGCGGGGCAGCAGGAAGCAGGCGGCGCGGCCAGTGAGTCGGGCACAGGGGCGGGCAGCACGGAGGCGGACAGCGGGGAGACGGGTAGGTCGTCGCGTACTGGGGCTGGCGGGGCCAAGCGCTGCTGCTGCTGCTGCTGCTGGGCCAGCCTCGAGGCTCGGCGGCGGGCGTCCCATGCGAGTTACGGACACACGACCAGCTGAATTGTGTCGCTGCCCCGCAGCGCACCGCCCGCCCGCGGCGCGGGGGGCGCCTCCCTCGCAGGGGGGGGAGGACGCGCGCGGGCGGCACCGGTACGAGTCGGCGCGCGCCGGCGGGCGCGGGACTCAGGGAGGGGGGGGGGGGGGGGGGGGGGGGGGGGGGGGGGGGGGGGGGGAGGGGGGAGGGCGCCCGCGCGCCGGTGGGGAGGGAGGGGGAGGGAGGAGAGGGTGGTGCCAGCGTTCCGTGGGGCCCCGCTTGGCCCCGCCACCCCCTGCTGGCCCAAGTCGTACCCGAGGGGCCGCACACTAGACCGACAGTGGCGAGTGCCTGCAGGGCGGGCACAAAACCTACCCGGCGATGTGCAGCAGCGTCTGGACGGCTTCCCCAGGTTTGTGCCCCTGGGGGGGCTACAACGGCACTCTCCCGCCCTGCTTGGAACGGCAGGGACGACAGCCCCTGGTACCACCCGTCCTGGGTTGGTACGCAACCACCAGGGTCCAGATCGCACGGCCTTAGGCCCCAGGCGCACTCGTCCGGGCCCCCGCAGCTGTCGGTAGGCTCGTGGTACGAGAAACCCCGCGGGCCAGGGCGGACTGCGTAACCAGAATAGCCTCGTGGGACGAGCGCTACTACTGGCCGGACGGTTTCGTCCGGCACTTCTGGACACTGACCGGAGGTACGATAGTACCAACTAGCTACAACATCTAACTATTAGTGGCTATTGGTGCGGTTATGACTACATCAGAAAGTGTGTCAATTGAACCGAGGGCGGTATTCTTCCATTTACCATCTACATCATTATATGTTAAGTATTGACCGACCGATGGTGCAGATATGTTTGTGTCTATCAAATTATAAAGGCTGGTTTGGTGCGGATTGGAAGTATTGCTTTTGTGTTGAGTTGAGGCTTTGACTTCGTCGTTGTCCCTCACTCGTTGCTCTGTATAGTATAAATTTTTTCCTTCTTTGATGTCTGATGTTGATTTTGAAGCGAGACGTGTGTCAAAGCGGTTATCAGTCCAATAATAATTAAGTCCTTCTTTTAGGTCTGTTGTTGATTTTAAAGCGAGACGTGTGTCAAATCGCGCATCAGTATAATAAAGATTTATTGGGTCGGAATCTTCTGGCACTCTGTCAGTGTTTAAACCCACTATGTTGGTATTGGTTAGGTCAAGGTTGGCGATTGATAGGCTGTCTGTCGCGATTTCTGACAAGCCTAAGAGCGACTTGAAGGAGGAACCTGACATATTCGTATATTAATTAATTAATTATTTATTTAAAAAAATACTAAAACATAATAATCTTAGTATAAATGCCGTCTCCCGAAGCAAGTCGTAAGAACTGGGGTAAAGCAGTTGAGGGAATAAAAAATAAGAAACAGCAAAAGATTGAAATTGCAAAAGAGAAATTAGCAAAGTGTAGAAAGGCTTATGTAGGCGATGATGAAGAGATGGAGGAAAAGATAAACCGCACGGCCGAAATGGGTGTTGCTAATGATATTATTAATGGAAAAGACCGAGATGATACACCTGAAGAAAGCAGTGAGTGCGATGAAGAATGTGATTTTACAGACATTATCGCAGAAAAGATGGCTAAGATGAAAATAAGAAGAAAGAAAGCGGAAGCAAAGAAGAAATTAAGTAAAAAAGCCTGTGCCTGAGCCTGAACCTGATGATAGCGAAAGCGAAAGTGAAGAAAGTGAAGAAGAGCCGAAGCCTAAACCTAAGAAAGGAAATGGTAAGAAGTCGAACATATCTGTTAATGTTTATAATCAAGCAGAGAAGCCAAGCAAGAAAGAAAAAAATAATGATGATGTCTCAAAGGTGTTTTTAAAATTTTGATAATATATCATGGACTACAAACATAGTCAGCAACAACAACAATAAACTCCTGAGCAGACAGAGCGGAAAGAAAAACTTGAAGAAGCAATTGAAATACACAAGCAATCAAAGCCCGCTAAGATATGGAACACAATAACTGCCCCCGAGGCTAAACCACTAAGCCAAGTATTTATTGACTTAGTGGATATGTCAAAGGTTGCAACAAAGAAAGGTAATGCTAACTATAATTTTGGACTAGTAGCAATTGATGTATATAGCAGTCGTGGTTGGATTGAAACAATTAAAAATAAAACTACAGGTTATGTTTTGGAAGGATCAAAAAAAATATTTACAAAAGAAGTCCCTAAAAGTATTACTTCAGATAATGGCGGTGAGTTTAAGGGTCAAGTGGCTGAATATTTTAGACAGAACAATATTGAACACAGACCGTAGACAGATTTATTAGAACAATACGGAATGAATTAAATTTAATATGGGAATTTAATGACAATTTTCAATGGGTGCCTATTATTCATGAGGTTGTTGATGCTTATAATAAAACATATCATACAACAATAAAAGCCGTTCCTATGAATGTTTATGAAGGAACTGAAAAAAGCACTCAGGAAATATACAGAAATCCTTTAATTAATGAATTCCCCAAGGGAACAGGAGTAAGAAAAGAACTTGAACGAAGTATTTTCTCTAAAGGCGACAAGCAATTTAGTAAAACTATATTTAAGGTTAAGGGCCGTAAGGGCTTCAAAGTTATCTTGTCAGAAGAGGACTTAGTAAGGCCAAGTGAATGATTAAAGACCCATGTTGATGAGCAACAGGAAGAAGAAGAACCGGCAGAGCAGTTAGCTGATAAAGTTAAACAAATTACGAAAGAGAAAAAACATATTAATTTATTAAAAACACTTGAAATTAAACCGGAAAATATACGAAGCAGTGCTAGAATTAAAAAGAAAGTTGAAAAGTTAGACTTGTAAGTTATTAATTATTTTTGGCTTGAATGTATTTCTTATGTTTTGTGGTTGTCTCATAAATTTCGTTCCCATTTATCCTTATAGTTGAGCCACATTCACATTTTATTTTTTCTATAGTTAATTATCATTTGAAGGATTAGTTCCTTTCATTCTTAATTCGTGATTGCTTGATAAAAGATGTCTTGTTTTGTAAGCATTTGTTGTCTCTTCACCACATTCACATATAAATTTTTTCTTCATCCATTCCTTATTCCATTTATTTTTGTATTGTTGTTTATTTTGCTTAACTCGTTCATCATTGTATTTTTTCCAAACTTCATATTAGGGTTTTATGTTTTCTTCATAAAACTTGTCTGCTTCCTCTAGTGCTTGTTCTTTATTTCTTTTTCCATATTGTGAAAAATTGAACCTCTTCTTTTTTACTTTACCTTTTTGACACCATTGAACCACAACAAATCCACATGAACCAGAAATTAATTTTAGTCTAGTTTCTTTTATTATATATATTCCACCCTTGGATATATTGATAGGTTTCTCGTTTGTGTCTGTCATTTTATATAGGATATTTCTATGTCTTTAATATGAATATATATATATATAATATGTGTCTTTATTTTATTTACTTAAATAATAATTATTTACAGATAGCAGTTTTTCTTTCTTTTGTTTGTCTGTATTAGTTATAAATAGGTAGCCTTAAAACTAAAACAACGGCTCTTAGTGGAAAAACACTTATCACACCAGACACCTAGGCGTTACCGCTAAAAAGCCACCAAGTTGAATTTTTACTTGGACAACTTTTCTATTTGTAGGCTCAAGTATCGTTTCTCGTGTTTTTGGAATGTTTATTTCTTAATGTTCGTAATAAGAGAGATTTTAATGAAATTGATGTTTTGAACTTAGAGAGAATAGGTAGAGGAAATTATGAATAACGGCTCTTAGTGTGGTTTGTGCGATGAAACTGCACTGAACCACTGTGATGAAGTGCGACCCTATACTACTATAAACATATAAACCTGACCGAAATTCGCCACTATGATGTTAATACTGAGTTGCCGATGGCAAAGGTGGCAAAAGGGAAAAGTCTGTCGAGTCTGACTATGAGCAAGCAGGCAAGGGAGGTTCTTGGATCAAAGATAGAAGGATTTCTGTAGGAAAACATGTAGGTTGTGTTGGTAGTAATATGTGATGCGATGACCATTTTGAAGATGCGATCAGCAATATATGATGCGATCACCATTTTGAAGATGCGATCATCATTTTGAAGATGCGATCATCATTTTGATGATGACATCATCTATTTGATGATGGCATCAACTATTTGATGATGGCATCCTCTAATATGTGATCCGGTTGTATATATACTAAATTGATGATGGCATCATCTATTTGATGATGACATCATCTATTTGATGATTGCATCGTCTATTTGATGATGACATCAAATAGATGATGACATCATCAAATAGATGATACCATCATCTATTTGGTGATGCCATCGTCTATTTGATGATGCCATCATATATTTGATGATCCTATCATCTATATTTCCAGGCTTTGCCAGCAAAGTTTTTTATTTAGTAATTACTAATACATTGAAATCTTAACAAACGCTTATATATACTCCTTGCCATTCCTTAGTATGATAATGTGTTGGTACAGCGCGCTCTTGTACTGCTGCACCTTTTCGATCGGGAGGATCCATGTCCGGTGTAGATTGGTACGTTCTGTCATTTTCGCAAGTAGCTTCTTGGCAAGACTTAGCATCATTTCATTGTACTTGTAATTATGCTATTGTGCTACTTGGGGTACAATAGTTTGACTTAAACCTTTACCTGTAGAGACTTGATCCCAGCAGACGTGGAGAGATCACCGACAGGCAAAGCGTTTCAGTTTAATAAATTTGTTCTGCACGGGCAACTTTTCACCTGCACACGCGGCTTGAGTGAGCGACGCGCGATGGACAGCTCC
Source organism: Paulinella micropora (assembly GCA_019918135.1). NCBI lineage: Eukaryota > Cercozoa > Imbricatea > Euglyphida > Paulinellidae > Paulinella > Paulinella micropora. The sequence goes on from WBZZ01006346.1 coordinate 66,195, forward strand.
GTGAGTTTCGTGCTACTGCGAGACAAATCATGGAACAGGGTTGACTATGGTATTGAAGCTCAACACGAGCCATCTCAGTCAGGATCATGCAAGCGTTTCCTCAGAGTTACTAAGTCAAGTACCGTCAACTTTCTCCAGCAGTCCTTGGAAAATCCCTTGCTGTTCTCAACGGGGACGAAGATTCTCTAGGTGAACCCAGACTGGTTTTGTTGGATCAAGTGCTTGGAGCCGTTACGGTTGTAGCAAAACCACTTGGAGCTACGGCAGAGCCAGACGGTTCAAAGCTTGTTGCTGTACCAAAACTACAATTCTGAGTTTGTTTACCAACTTGAATGACAGTTATAATTCAATTTTGTAATGTAATAAAACATGGTTTGTCATTATACATTTAATATTTTAAGCACTTGCTTGCCGGGTAATCAAGTTTTAGTACCTTCATGAGATACTTAGAGCAGTGGCGGTACTGTAACTAAACTGCCAACTTGATCTATTGATGACGCAGTCGTAAATAACATACTCAGTTATGTGATTCCATCAGCTATAGCTGATGCGATCATATATTGATGAAGGCATCATCTATTTATGATGGCATCATCTATTAATGACGGCATCATCTATTGATGACGCGATCGTAAATGACGTATTTATGTGATTCCGTCAGCTATAGCTGATGCAATCATATATTGATCATGCAATCATATATTGATGACTGCATCATCTATTGATGATGCGGTCGTAAATAACATACTTATGTGATTCCGTCAGCTATAGCTGATGCAATCATATGTTGATGATGGCATCATCCATTGATGGCATCATCTATTGATGACGACATCATCTATGGATGACTCGATCGTACTCATGTGATTCCGTCAGCATAGCTGATGCAATTATATATTGATGACGGCATCATCTATTGATGACGACATCATCTATTGATGATGGCATCATCTATGGATGACGCAATCGTAAATAACATACTTATGTGATTCCGTCGGCTATCGCTGATGCAATCATCAAATTTATGACGGCATCATCTATTGATGACGGCATCATTTATGGATGACGCAATCGTAAATAACATTCTTATGTGATTCCGTCGGCTATATCTGATGCAATCATCAAATTGATGACGACATCATCTATTGATGATGGCATCATCTATTGATGACGGCATCATCTATGGATGACGCGATCGTAAATAACATACTTATGTGATTCCGTCTGCTATATCTGATGCAATCATCAAATTGATGACGGCATCATTTATTGATGATGGAATCACCTATTGAAGACGGCATCATCTATGAATGACGCGATCGTAAATAACATACTTATGTGATTCCGTCGGCTATATCTGATGCAATCATCAAATTGACGACGGCATCATCTATTGATGACGGCATCATCTATCGATGATGGCATCATCTATTGATGATGCGATCGTAAATCACCAGTTTGACAATAGAATCAGCTTTATGCGATGCCATCATCAATTTGATGACATCGTCTATAGACGACGGGATCATGAAGACACCACTTGTAAAATACTATCCTGTGTGCTTGCATCAGCTGTAGCTGATGCTATCATCTATTGATGATGCCATCATGTATTTGATGATGCCCTGCACATGATTGCATCTTCAATAGATGATGGCATCGTTTAAAGATGATGACATCGTCAATTTGATGATGCGATCATCAATATATGATGGCATCATCTTTAGAAGTGTGTGACGTAAGATACCATCTTGTGTGATTGCATCAGCTATAACTAATGCTGTCATCTATTGATGATGCTATCATATATTCGATGATCACGTAGATGATTGCATCGTCAATAGATGATGGCAGCGTCTATAGATGATGGCGTCGTCAATGTGATGATGCGATCATCAGTAGATGATGGCATCATCTATGGACTGGACTTGTAAAAAATTATGCTGCTCACGTAGATGACGGCATCGTAAATGTGATTCCATCATCAAATTTACGCTACTTAGCGCAAAGTTGATGATGGCATCATCAAATTTGCGATGAAATCACATAGATGATGCGTTTTGTCCCCATCGTGATTATTATCATTATCATTATCATTACTATTATTATTATTATTATTATTATTATTATTATTATTATATTATTTACCATCTGAGCCCTGTCGCCAGTTCGATTCCCGTCGGTGCCACCAGTATTTTCATTGAACATACCGGTCTATTTCTGGACCAGTATTTTCATTGAACATAACGGCCCGTCTGGAAGTGTTGGAACTGCCCTTGCGGGGGTGTCATTAGAGCTTATCGCCAATTCTTCGTACTCCCCTCACGGGTGAGACGATGGAGTCGCATGTGCAGAAATGCATCAGCCATTGACAGAGAAGCACTATTATTATTATTATTATTATTATTATTATTATTATTATTATTATTATTATGCCATTAGCTGCATCAGTACGCCTCAGATATAGTAAATCTGCCTTGGAGTGTTGACTGTGACATATTTGAGGGAAATCCCGATGAAAAAACCTAGTCACACTTGCTAAACAGAGTTCCAGCCCAATGGCCTCAAGGCGTTAAACTGTGACGCCAACTCATAACCCTTTGGTGGTAGATGCTGGGGAGGAGGGTCGTTGCGCGCGTAAAAGATCTTAAACTCCGCATATGCTGGTTGATAGCCCAGGACCCAGCAGACACCAGATTGTTATGGGTGGGGTTTCGAGGCAGCTCTAGCAACCGCGCTTGGTGTATGCACTTGCACATTCGGTGACGTCTTGCAAGAGGTTGCTGGGACTGCGGAATAACCTCGGCTTAGTGCAGTCTTGCCCTCAGGAGCTCCATCGGTGGCCCCGATCATCAGGCGAGAGACTGACACGGGGGGGTGGAGGACCTCGAACAAGGGTATTGGAGGCTTATGTCCGTTGAGGATATGCCATTAGCTGCATCAGTACGCCTCAGATATAGTATTATTATTATTATTAGTAAATCTGCCTTGGAGTGTTGACTGTGACATATTTGAGGGAAATCCAGATGAAAAAACCTAGTCATACTTGCTAAACAGAGTTCCAGCCCAATGGCCTCAAGGCGTTAAACTGTGACGCCAACTCATAACCCTTTGGTGGTAGATGCTGGGGAGGAGGGTCGTTGCGCGCGTAAAAGATCTTAAACTCCGCATATGCTGGTTGATAGCCCAGGACCCAGCAGACACCAGATTGTTATGGGTGGGGTTTTGAGGCAGCTCTAGCAACCGCGCTTGGTGTATGCACTTGCACATTCGGTGACGTCTTGCAAGAGGTTGCTGGGACTGCGGAATAACCTCGGCTTAGTGCAGTCTTGCCCTCAGGAGCTCCATCGGTGGCCCCGATCATCAGGCGAGAGACTGACACGGGGGGGTGGAGGACCTCGAACAAGGGTATTGGAGGCTTATGTCAGTTGAGGATATGCCATTAGCTGCATCAGTACGCCTCAGATATAGTATTATTATTATTATTATTATTATTATTATTATTATTAATTATGGACATCGTGATAGCCCAGTGGTCAAGTTCTACCATCTGGGCCCTGTCGCCAGTTCGATTCCCGTCGGTGCCACCAGTATTTTCATTGAACATACCGGTCCGTCTGGAAGTGTTGGAACTGCCCGTGCGGGGGTGTCATTAGAGCCTATCGTCAATTCTTCGTACTCCCCTCACGGGTGAGACGATGGAGGCGCATGTGCAGAAATGCATCAGCCATTGACAGAGAAGCACTATTATTATTAATTAATTACTTTATTTATTTATTATTATTATTATTATTATTATTATTATTATTGTTGTTGTTGTTGTTATTATTATTATTATTATTATTACTATTATTATTATTATAGTAATAATAATAATAATAATAATAATAGTGCTTCTCTGTCAATGGCTGATGCAAATCTGCACATGCGCCTCCATCGTCTCACCCGTGAGGGGAGACTACGAAGAATTCACGATAGGCTCTAATGACACCCCCGCGCGGGCAGTTCCAACACTTCCAGACGGACCGGTATGTTCAATGAAAATACTGGTGGCACCGACGGGAATCGAACTGGCGACAGGGCCCAGATGGTAGAACTTGACCACTGGGCTATCACGGTGTCCATAATAATAATAATAATAATAATAATAATAATAATAATAATAATAATAATAATAATAATAATAATAATAATAATAATAATGTATCTCCTGCCAATTGGTGAGCCAAAATGGAAAACAAACACTTTGATATGAGTTTCGTGCGATGAATTGGGTGTGTTTCTTTTTAACCTCTCCTTCCCCAATAACTTCGCTAGCAATCTCTTCAGAAATGGAAGTGTCTTGTAAAGCAGCTTCAGTGAGCCTTGCAATCAAAAAGTGCTGCATCGTTAGCGACAACATGAATTTCACATGTTGTCATATCATCCTAAACGTCGCGTTCTTCGAACTATGATCTGCATAAAGCTAGAACTAGTTACGATTTTGTACTTGTACTTCGATATGTCTTTAATACATAATTAAACTTTATGTCTAATCAAACGCAAGAAATTTATTGCGTTTAAATATAATGTAGTATAATGTAATATAACACAACAACGCATCCAATCTAATCTTATCTAACAACAACAACAACAACAACATATCAACAACATCAAGAACAATAGCAACAACAACAACAAACGCTACAACAGAAACAGCAACAGCAGCAGCAGCAACAACAACATCAACAGACATCAACAGACAACAACAGACAACAACAATAGCAACAACAACAACAACGACGACGACGACAACGACGACAACGACAAAAACGGCTACCTCCGGCAATTCAACCTACCCTGTCGAAGGGAAAGGGGGAGGGGGGGGGGGTAATAGTAATAGTAATAGTAACAGAAAATAGTAACAGTAATAATAATAATAATAATAATAATAATAATAATAATAATAAATAATAATAATAATAATAATAATAATAATAATAATAATAATAAATAATAATAATAATAATAATAATAACAATCGTAATGTTTATAATAATAATAATAATAATAATAATAATAAGAATAAAAATAATAATAATAATAATAATAACAATAGTAACAATAGTAACAATAATAATAATAATAATAATAATCTTAATGTTAATGTTAATAATAATAATAATAATAGACTTATCAGTCGATTGGCCTTTGATCCTGTCGGACATGTGCCTCCATTGGTAGCACGGGACCGTTCGGTGACGCGGCTCCGCTCCAAAGACTCGACTGGCAGTGCAATGTGCAAATGAGCGTGCTGTGCATGTGCAAGTGGGTGCAAGGAGTGAGAGGAGTTATCTGCCGAGAAGAAGTCCGCGACGCTGCGCTGACCTCCACCTACAACAGATCTAGCCAGACATTCTACCTGACTAGGCCTTCCCCTCCTTCTACCCACCTCCTGAACGACCGTGAGGTCGATCACCTCCTCCTCCTCCTCCGCCCCCTCTGCCTCCCTGGTCTGCGCCTCCAACTCCTCCCACTCCTTCCAGATGGTGGCAACAAACCTTCCTAACTCCTCCTCCACCTCTTCTGGGACAGGGATAAACAAAACGCCGAGCATCGCCGCCATCTTTTCATCCTCCCCCTTCAGCCATTCCTCTTTGAAGAACCTCATCTCCTCCTCTGCCTCCCGCAGTTCCCTGTGATAAAGCCCTCCTCGATTCAGCATGAGGGGCTGCCGGGCTTGCGCCTCATCGATAAACTTAAACAGTGCCTCACGAGAGCTCGCAAACGTTGGGCAATGCAGCAGGAAGTGACGTAACGACTCGTTAACCTCAGTGCCACACAAGGCGAAACAGCTTGAGCAGTCCGGCGAGCATGAGCCAAATTTGGATCGGTAGAGGCGAAGGCGATTGTTGCAGCTCAACAATCGCCTTCTGATAAGGTTGTGACTTCCCCCTCCAGCGCCCGCCAACGTGGGAAAGCAGAGCGGGAAGACATCTGGCTAAGCAGCACCCTAAGCCCATTAGAGGGCTTAGCCTGCCGCTCCCAGCCAGCTACTTCCTGCCGGACAGACCATTGCTTTACCACCTCGTTCCAGTTCGCCAGAGCGGCCCGCCAGTCCTTATCATCTACCGTGCCATCTTCGTTCATGACCCGCTTGAGCGCATCCAAGCCCTCCCGCAGCCTGTGATCTGCTAAGATCAAATTTTCCGTATCTTCCTTCCATTTGCACAGACCCGTGTTGTAAAGCCTGCGTGTTAGCGCTGTGTTGCCCAGTAACTCGATGCGCCCTAGGAACCGAAGCCGGGCCGCCTTGGCAAGGATGCTAAAACTCGGCGTGCGGCCTAAACCCCTGGTGATGCAGCCGCTTGTGCGCGTACCAACACCCAAGATGACCCGCAGGGGCGCTACCAACGCGCCCTCCAGCTTACTCAGCTTGTTGGCGCCCGGCAGATCCCAAAAAGCCGATGCGTAAAGCAACTTTGCGCCAACCATTTGCTGCCAATTCATCAGCCGAAGACGCGCTGGAACTTCATGGGCAATCCAGAGGGGATAGCAGGCAGCCGTTCCCGCTACAGTGATTTCCGCCGCCCGCTTCGCTTGCGGTTTATCGGAGAGGGTGTCCGTGAGCAGAACTCCCAGGTATTTGTAGTGGTCGGTGACGTTGAGAACCTTGCCCCGGAACCTCACGCATGGGGGCGACTTTTTTGACTTGGCGTGCCCGTATATCGGCATGACTTCCGTCTTGCCCGGTTTCAGGTTGATTTCAAGCCGATAGTCCTCCACGAATGTCGCCACGACATTTACAATCTGTTGAAGCTCCGTGACACTATGCGCAATTACCGCAACGTCGTCGGCGTAAAGCAGGGTCCGTATGTCTTCGATGCGGTTGAGGTCCTCGATCTCCAACTCTTTCGCGATTCGGACCGTTAGCTCATCCATGAAGACGTTGAACAGCGACGGTGACAACGGCGACCCTTGCTGAACTCCCATCTCTTCCAGCACTTCACCAGTGAGTTCGCCATCGACTAGCACTCGCGATAACGTTCTTCGGTAAAAACGCAGCAGAATGCGATAGAACTTGCCCTGTACCCCCATCTGGGTTAGCCTCTGAAACAACCCGGCCCGCCAAACCGTAGGGAATGCCTTTCTCAGATCCACGAACAAAACGAAAGAACGGAGGCCAGCTTGTTGTCTAAGGCGCAGACGCTCCTTAAGGACAAAAATCTGGTCCCCCGTACTACGTTTTGGCCGGAACCCACCCTGCTCTGGGCGAAGCCTGCCCGGCTGATCGATGAAAGCCGTAAGCCTCGCCGCCATAAGGGACAGATACATCTTACCCAGACAGCTCAGAATCGCGATGTCTCTCCAATTTTCCGGATCGGTTGGGTCGCCTCCTTTTGGGATGTTGACGATAATCGCTTTGCCCCAGTCGCTGGGGGTGTATTCGCACGATTTCAACCAGTTGAAGAAGCGCACCAGAAAGCTCACAATCCGCGTGCCTCCGTACTTGAGCATCTCGTTCTTGATCTTATCCGGTGAGCACGCTTTGTGATTCTGGAGATTTTCCTGGCAGAGCTCCACTTCCTTCTCGGTGTAATCATAGTCCAGCGGGCCCGTCTCAGTCCGGATCTGCTCGGCTTGCGCCATGGCCTCGAATTGGTCGCGCAGGTTGTCGTTATACTGGAAGGTTTCGCGGGCCTTCCGCTCGGGCTCAATCCGCGCTGCTTCCTCATCAGAACCGACTTCCTCTACACATGCATCCTCCAAAAACTGGTTTTCTTTGGGGACCACCATACGTCGGCGGTATTCTTCCCATTCTTGTAGTTTTTCCCGGAGTGTGCATGCCAGAGTGCCATCGGGCTTCCGAACAGGAGCAGAAGCGTTCGACCGCCGAACCCGCCCAAACGCTTTGACAGCTTCCAGTACGTGGCCATGGTAGCGCTCCTGAAGTTGGCAGCGGTGTCATTCTGGACCCGCTTCCACGCTTGCTCCTTGTTCTCCTTGCATAACCTTCTGACCGCCTTCCTCGCTTCTTTATATCTTTGCCAGGCCTCTCGGTTGGCCTCATTCCTTCGCCAGAGGCCGTATGCCTCTCTCCGTCGCGCAATCGCTTCCCTAAGAGTCTCATCAAACCATGCATTAGTAAACCCTGGCCTAATCACCCGAACTCCCAAGACCTCACGGCTGCGCCCGTGAAAGCTCGGACCACTAAGCTAGCGACCCTATCTACCTCCTGCTGAAGCTCATCCGGGTCCTCCACTGCTGATAGATCTGGGAGGCCATCTGGCAACAGCCCGATATACCAGCTGCAAAGGTCTCGTCGTACTTCAACCTAAGCTTAGACAGCTCACTCTCCTTACCCTCAACTACCCTGCCTATCAAGCGCTCTGCCTTGAATGCTTTGTACCTCTTTACCTGCTTTTTGGGGGTGGCTGTCCCCCCCAGACCAGTTCCGCCCACACAGCTTTGTGGTCGGTATCAAGGTCTACCTCGTCGACGCCGAAGCTTGCCTCCTCCGCCAGCTCGGAAGAGACGCAGATGTAATCCAGTAGATGCCTTCGTCACCTACATTTTCCTGCCTAGACCACCAATATTTGTCCCCCGTGGTTGCGAAAACCCACTGAGATTGCGCAACCCCGTGGCAACAAGCATCGCAGCCAGCAACTCACCATTCTCACTCCTAACCCCTCTACCCCTCCCATCTATCTCGCCAAAGAGGCCCACCACTCCTCCTCCCGCGCTATTCTGGCGGGCCCCAGCTTAGCATTAGCATCACCAACCGTAACCACATGACCTTTGGTGGCGAAGTAGGAGACGGCCGCCTGCCACGCCTCATAGGCTGCAATAGATTCCTCTCGTTGATTTTCTTGGGGGAAGTAGCCGTTGCCGACGAACACATCCGACGCCGTCGCGCTCCCAGACGACAGCCTCACCACAATTGCTGTGGGTGTGGAACAGGCGCCTGTACAATGGTAGCGCACGGTGCCAGATAGTTGGCCACCAACGTCAAGACTCCCCCAAGAGACGCGAGCCCGCACCAGTTGCAGCCGCTTTGCCGAGGACTGCGAAGCCGTCGACTTGGAGCTTCTCCACCTTCTGCGACGATAGGTTGTGCTCCTGGACTCCGACGATCACCCAGCCTCGCTTCTTGTAGTGCTCCGGCCATTCCCCAAAGCCTGGCTATCCGCACCCACTTTGCCTTGCCAATTATGTGAGGCCACCTCAGTGGGAAGCCTTTCACAAATTGGGAAGAACGAAGCTGATGCCGATGCCTGCGCTTCGGTTGAGCCCGCCTGGAGCCCTCCGCCACCTCCACGGCCCATCCTGCACCCTCCGCCCAGCTCCTCCAGCTCCCGCATCCCGCCCACTCCGCCAAGGGAGATTCACCGCTTGAGGCTTCGCCCTGGGCTCGTCGACTTCCACGTCGAGCACCCAGTAGCCAAATCCCTGCTTGCGAAGCTCCCTCTGCATCTCTACATACTGGGCACCCCCCGTGCAGCCCGCTGCTTCTCTCTTTCCCGGAAAGTCCTACCCGTCGCAACGTGAACCTTTCCGTGAAGAACTTACGCTCCGCAGCAGCCGCACCATCTTCTCCGCTCCTCACAAGACGCACATTTAATCCGCAAATGTCGCCCACTACCTCTGCCGCGAATTCCACCTCGACTTCCCCGAGACCGAGAATTCGGAGCTCTCGCGCCATGACCACTGTCTGAGAGACATGCGATAGCCCCCATACTATGCAACATCTCTTATCCAGCTCATTTCGTACCTTCCTCCGCCACCTCCTCGGTGGCGGTAGCGCTTGCCACACGCCGTGACCAGACCTTTCCGGACGTGACTTCTCTTCCGAGGTTGGGGAGGGTGATCGAGATGCAGCAGGATTGCTGGCTCTACGTGATTCAGGTTGCCCGTCAGGTACGCGAGCACTCGACCACCCCACCCCGGCCGAGTAGCCATCGCCACCCGCAGGCGCACTCCCACGGGGAACGTCTAAACCTGAAGGATTACCGCCTTGACCCATAGGGCCAGCACTAGCGGCCGCGCTCTTCGCATAAGAACCTGACAA
>WBZZ01006347.1:0-30000 GCA_019918135.1 Paulinella micropora
TTTGGTTGAACAGACACACTATGCCTAACCAATTTATTACTTACTTGATGTCATGATGTGTTCAGCAGATGATTGAAGTAGTATAGGGTCGCACTACAAGACAAATTTTCAAAACATACCACCCCACCACAGAGACACACACCGGCCGGCCCGACGGGACAAAATGGCAACGAATATTATTCATACATTTCAGTTTCGCATACTGGCGAGCGCGCTCGGGGGGGGGAGAAGGGATTATGCCGGCCCACCCGGAAAATAATGGCAATACTGATCGTGCCGGTCTGTCGGTTATTCCTTTGGTCTGGAGATTACGGAGTCCCTACTTTAGGTATTCCTCAGTCTTCATATCGTTAGTAACAGTTATCTGTTTATTAAATATCCTACTATCGTAACATATTGAACGTCAATGTGGCAAAAGGATTTTATATGAAATTTAGTGCAAGACGTTCAAAACTTACCTCAAACACCAACCTAAAAAATTTCACTGGATGTTCAAGCCGGCCCCAATATTTTTGAGCGTGAAGTTTCACGATTGCCTAGGAAATTATAGGGGTTTTTTGGTTGAGCTCGGGAAATAACACTGGAAAAATGGTGTCAGCCTCGGAGGATCCACACATAACTAGTTTCTGATGTGTAAGGAACACTGTACATAATGAATGAAGAACGTAAGACTCTTGAATTCAGTTCACTGAGTTTCAAGGAACATATGTATATACTTTTCATTAAAATAGCATTTGTATATGCTGAGCAATTTCAAAGTGAAAACCGATCGTAATGAATCAAAGCAAAAATGAAAAAATCGTCATAGGAGTTGTATTATTCATTAAATGTTGCTGGAAAGTAGTTAATTTAACTCCTATGTTCACTACTTGAACGTTCCTGACTTTTTGTGGTTTATTTTTTTGTGTGTCTAAAAACTTAGTATAAAGTCAGACATTTTTTGAAGCATGAAACTCGAGAAGGCAGTGACCTTGTGTGCATTTCAGGAGGTCTGTGCACATGTTCTGAGGCTTGGAATAGCATCACAATAAACAAAAACATCATTTTCAACAATAAAATTGAAAGGAGCGATGCGCTCTCATCGATTTTCAAAGTGATGTTTTGGTCAGACATCCTGTTCATTGAAAGCCGATATCCGATGTCGCTCTTCTACCGGGCACTTACACAGATGGCTAGGAAACAGCCTTTATGAGATACGATTCGTAGCTACCTATGTACGGTAGTAACCTACCTTCCAGTGCATTTATCCTTTCGCAAGCAATGGAGGTGGGTAACCCAATTCCCATTGCCACCCGATATGAGGGGACAACCGGTGAGAGGCTATTGTCCCAGTGGCAACAATGACCCCGACCTTCTACCGAACCAATGAACCCGCCTCGATGCCTTTGAGATTCGCGACTCGGTTTCGTTTTGCGCATGGCCCCGGTGACCACCGGGGCCGACTCTGTCAGGCCCGAGAGGTGTATTATGTGACTTTTAGTTTTTTCGTAATAAGAGGGAGGGAAAACGGTCATATCCACACTCGCCACTCTTATGAGTAAGTAGTGATTCACGCAGATGTGTTCTAACCGACCTCAGATATCATTTTTCTCCAATTACGACGAGCACGGAATGCCGTCGATTTACTTTATTATTAATAATTATGTAAACTTACTTTTTCAAGTTCTTGATCTACTTAATTTACAGTAGTTTTATGCGCTCCCTTTTCACACCCAGTACCAGATTTGTTTGTCCTTTTTGAGGCGGTTAGTAACTATTACCAATTTACTTGTGCGGAATCACCACACGGCAGAGTCTGCACTGCCGCGCGTTTACAAGCTCAGAAATAGAACTGCAAGGGAGGGAGCAGGGCCCCTGAATCATATTTTGCTCGGTCCCCTAATCTCCCACGTCGCATCAATACGTCTTACTAATAAATCCCTTCGAAAAATCGCTGTGTGAAATCTCATTGTGTATTCAAATTACCAAGGACAGGCTTTGTGAATTTACGTGTATTAAGTATACAAACAGATTTAGACATTCTATAGTCCTATACAAACTGATTTCTAATCACAAAACATCACTTTCCATTTTTTCATTGCAAAAAAATACCACCAAACACCAAGTAAGTTTGTCGTACAGAAGAGGAATTTTATTGAAAAAATTTGTACAAGTGTTTTTGAACTAGTATCCTATTGAACTATCAAAAGCGAAGACCACCAAAGATACAAGGAGTTACAAAAATCAACAACGAAAACGAGTGCACAGACGCCATTTTTGACATGGGAAATTTCACGGCCTCTTCCAAAAATCAGCACCGCAAAAATCGGTCAAAAATTGGTCACTGCCGTATAAAAAGTGAGGGCCGGCTTGAAGAACATGCATTTTTCATGTCAGAAAGGGGCTCTCTAAGGCTTCTGAACCAGAAGGTTTCATAACATTTCAACTATAGAATATGAAAGAAAAAAATCCAATCTAGTTCCCACAGTAGTTTTCAGCGATTTTAATTATTATCGCTCATAGTAGTTTTTTAAAAAAGCCTTCCTCGATCAGAACGTGTTGTATTTGACCACAAAGATGTGCAGTCAAGAAGTGACATATCATTGTTTTTTTTACCGTGGGAACTAGTTCAAGACATTTATAATTAATTTTTGAAAACCGTTTGAACACATCGATTTTAGTTCAGAAGCCTTAGTGCGCCCCGATTTCGTAAACTTTATTAGCAAGCTAACTACATATGGGGACATGTAGTCTGTCAATTAAGCATACTGAATAAACTGGAAATGACCGTCCCAGTGTCTTTTGGTACCTTTCCTGATCTCGGAAGTATTTTGAGATCAATTGACAGCCGTGTGTGTATTCAATTGATTGCCGGTTGGTAATTTCCTCGCAGGAGGCTAGTCAAGACTTACAATTCGAATTTCCCTAGATTTTCGGAAGAGTCACACTCTGTGTGTGCTGTCGACAGCTCGAATTGGGGAACCCCTACCTGTTCTTGGAAACACCAACAGCGAACATACTCAAGGTCACTCCTCACACTCACACCGGACAGCTAGTTCACCTGTCTTCAAGTGTCTGTGCATGATGATCGTTGAGTATGCTCACCACACGCAGGGAGGCGACTTTGTACTATGTATTCAAGTTCTGTTCAAGTTCGTTGCATACATTGGGCAGTCCCTCAGCCAAGACCATTGAGTGCTAACCCACAAGGTCTCGTTTGCAAATTCCAGACCTTTTTGCTACACGGTGGGTCTTTAACGTTCAGGTGTGAAGAAATGAGCATTCCAGCCTCCTTTCCACGCCCCAATTACGATTTGGTCTCCAAGGAAGTCCACTACCGAGACGAATGCCTCAGCATTTTTCGAACTCTACGCACTACTCTCAAGGTCCAATTCATGGATACGTACCAGAAGGCACTCAAGGATGGTTCGGCAAAGAAGCTCTCTCCCCAGACGGATGGAATTGGCCGCGCCCACTTCATCAAGGTAGTCCTCACGACTCTAGAGAAAGACCTTTGCCCACTCCTAGCGAAAGCAGTCAAAGACTGCCTTCTCAATCTTGAGGAGGAGCCTTTTATTCCTATGCAGCCCCTTGAGCAGTTGGTAGATTATTGGCTCGACCTTTCTGTTTTCCATAAGTGGACCTCTTTTAGAGGTGAGAGAGACTTAGCCATTGCTCGTTACAATGACCTAGCGAAAAAGGTTGGCTGGGTTCAAACACCGGATTACGTCCCCGTATCTTTACGCTACGTGACGGGCCCATTGCTCACAGGCACGGCGGCTCCTACCATGAGGCCATCTCGCCCTCCACCAGCAGCCACGACGACGGTCACGGCCACAACAACGGCGATGCCTGCGGTCACGACGACAACTGGATTGCCAGCAACATCATCGTCATCGTCCTCGTCTTCGTCGTCGTCATCGTCGTCGTAGTCGGCAGCTCCGCTTTTTCGTCCTCCGACAGCCCCTACCCCGACGAGACTTTACTCACCAGGCCCACGACGAAGCGGTGGGCCCCTCCCATCCTTTGCAGGTCGAGCTTTTCGTCCCCCGGTAAGCAGTCTGGGCCCTACACTGTCAGCGGGTCGGATTCCCAAAGATCTCTGTTTAGCTGACATCTGAGGGGTTACTGTCCCCACAGTGGTGACCGTCAGCCTCCGGCTCAGTTCCGACTTCAAGTATGATTTAGTAATGATTTATTAGATAGATTTCAGAACATTCCTGAACTTGAAAGACAACTTAAAAATTTTTTAAAAAATCTTAAGTAATATTTATTACTGGGTACATTCAAGTGTCAAACTCAGCTCAGTATCGAATTTTAGTTAAGGACCAGATTTCAGATTAGCGGTCAGATTTCGAATTAGTGGTCAGAATTCAAATTAGTTCAATTTAACGGCTATATACGTCCGCAAAATCTGTATCATTTTTGCGAAATGTTACAGTCAAATTGAAGTAATTTGAATTCTGGCCGCTAATCTATAATCAGGCTGACCGCTAATCTGAAATCTGATTATTAACTCAATTTGATGGCTGAGTTTGACACTTGAATGTACCCAGTAATATTATTTAATTAATACAATTAATATTATTTATTTAGAAGTATGTTTTAAGAATACTTTTTACTGAAATAGTTTTTTATACAATGATGTTATTAATAATTACGTAAACAGTAGGCGTATGAACCATACCCGGGGTATGGACCATACCCGAGGTATGTGCTATACTCACCTTTCTATTTTCAGGTCACTTTCTTTGATTTCTAAGCTTCCTCACTGGTTTCATGCTTCGAAAACATTATAAGTATGCTGAACAAACTAGTATTAATATTATTAATATTTCATGCATAGCAATGACTATGTATATTTAATAACGATTACAACTGAGTGGCAAGTAGTATGAATGTCATAGTGACTAGTGTAAAAGAGTGTCACTTTCTTTGATTTCTAAGCTTCCTCACTTGTTTTATGTTTCAAAAACATTAGAAATATGCTGAACAAGCTAGTATTAATATTATTTCATGCATACTTCAAGTAGGCAGTGAGTATGTATTGCGATTACAAGTAATGGTAAGTAGTCTGAATGTCATAGTGACTAGTGTAAACCAGTATCACTTTCTTTAATTTCTAAGCTTCCTCACTAGTTTTATGATTCAAAAACATTATAAATATGCTAAACAAGCTACTACTAATATTATTTCATGCATAGTTCAAGTAGTCAGTTAGTATGTATATCTACTATAAGTGAGTGGCTGCCACCAGTGACTAACTTCAAATTTTTTTCGTTACATTTGAATTTGAATTTAAATTTGAAATTATATTATTAGAATTCAATAAACTAAATGTATTTACGTTAATTTTGATAATATATGAACATACCCCATACGTATACAGTATACCCCATATCCCATAGTATTACACCATACCCCATACCCCATACCTCATACCTCATACCTCATACCACATATCTCATACCCCAAACCCCATACGTATATCCTATACCACATACCTCATACCCCATACATCATAAACCATACACCATACCCCATACCCCATACCCCATACTTCATACCCCATCCTGCATCCCCCATTCCCCATCCATCATCACTCATCACTCATCCCTCATCCCTCACACCCCATATCTCATACCCCATACTTATTACTTGACACCATACCCCATACCCCATACCCCATAACCCATAACCCATACCCCATACCATACCCCATACCCCATACACCATACCTCATCCCCCATCCCCTATACCCCATACCCCATACCCCATACCCATACCCCATACCTCATACCTCGGATGATACCCCGTACCCCATACCCATACCCTATACCCCATCCCATACCCCATACCCCATACCCCATACGCCATACCCCATACCCTATACCCCATACCCCATACCCCATACTAATAGCCCATACCCCATACCCCATAGCCCATACCCCATAGCCCATAGCACATAGCCCATACTCCATAGCCCATAGCCCATACCCCATACCCCATAACCCCATACCCCATACCCCATACCCCATACCCCATATCACATACCCCATACCCCCGGGCCAATCTTCTCACCGGACTTGTCTGACTCTGGGGAGTGCCCTGATGGGCGACAACGACCTTCTCTTGCTCTTCCTCTCTCTCCCTCTTGTTTTTCACATGATCCTCTTCTTCTTCTTCCTCCACTACTACTACTACTCAGTGACTACTACTACTACTACTACTACTACTACTACTACTACTACTACTACTACTACTACTACTACGGTGACTACTACTACTACTACTACTACTACTACTACTACTACTACTACTACTACTACTACTACTACTACCACTACTACTACTTAGTAACTACTACCACTAATGATGGCGATAACAAAGACAGCCAAGGCAGCTTTAACAAGGACAACAACGGCGAAAACAACAATTGTTCGGCTTGCTTTCAGTTTCAAAAGGCAGCCGGGGGGCAAATTTTTTCACCGGACTCGTCTAAGTCTAAGAAGTGCCCTGATTGGCGACTGTTTACTTGTAAGCAACTGCTTACTTGGCACCGACGCTGTTACGAAACCTTAGGCTCGAAGGGGCATTTTGTTTTGTAGCTCCAAGGAATCTTCCATGACACTGGCTTTGAAGCATTGCTTTATGACTTTGCCTCCGGGGGGACAGTGCTCTTGCTGTTGCACTTGTGGACAACTGTATACATTGCATCGCCTTTGCTCTTCTTCTTCTTCTTCTTCTTCTTCTTCTTCTTCTTCTTCTTCTTCTTCTTCTTCTTCTTCTTCTTCTTCTTCTTCTTTTTCTCCTCCTCCTCCTCTGCCTCCTCCTCCTCCTCCTCCTTCTTCTTCTTCTTCTTCTTTTTCCTCTCCTCCTCCTCCTCCTTCTCAAGGAGGAGAGGAGGAAGAAGAAGAAGAAGAAGAAGAAGAAGAAGAAGAAGAAGGAGGAAGAGGAGGAGGCACAGCCAGACCCATACCGGGTATATACCGGGTATGATACCCGGTATGGGCCATACCCCAAAAAAAGGTAGGGTATGGGCCATACCGGGGGGGGGGGGATGGAGGGGCTATGGAGGGGGTATGGAGGGTATGGATGGTACCGGTATGGGGTATGGGGGATGGGGCTGCCTTTCAAAACCGAAAGCAAGCCAACTTTCAACCATCATTATTGCTGTCGCCGTTGCTGTCCTGACTGTCCTTGTCGTTGCCATGGTTGTCCCTGTTGTCTTTGTTCTTGTTGTCGTCGTTGTTGTCGTTGCTGTTGCTTTTGTCGTTGTCGTTGCTGTTGTTGTCGTTGTTGTTGTTGTTGTCGATGTCGTCGCCCGGTTGTTGTTGTTGTTGTTGTACTTGCACTTTTGAATTTGAATTTTATTGCAAGAGCAACGTTAACGGTTTTATATATTTTTAAGAAGAAATTACTTTTTTCTGGTAAGAAAAGGCCCGGGATCACTCGTAGGATTGAGTGGGAAGATGAAGTGTGAGAAGGAACTTGAAGGTAAACAAGGTACAAAATAGCCTCTATCTTATTCTGAAAACCTTTAAAAAAGCTTTCTTTTTATTTTTACTGTGGACATTCAAGTGGCAAAACTGTTAACCACTCCAAGGTGTGTTACGAATATTTACATGATAATAAAACAATACGGAAAGCGAGAATGTCTTCTGTCCCAAAAGACTAACCGAGTCACAAGGAACAACAAGTGAGGGCAGAAAGGCAACTGCCGTACAAAAGGGTGATTCAGAGTGTCCGGCCGGATACGCAAATACCGGTAAAATGATGCTAAAATCCTAAAAGGCTAGTAACCGTTGGCCTTTTAAGGGTTTAAATGATTAATAAATAAATATTGATTGAATTCAGGATAAACAGACTCTGAGAGAAGATGATTACCGCTTTTTTAGGGTCATTTTCAAGAAAATGCCCTCTAAAAAGCGGTCTTTTCAGACCAAATCGCTATTTTTCACATCATAAGAAATTAAAGAGAAATCAAGAGGAAATCAAAAAGGAAGAAGGAATTAATAATTTAATTAATTATTTTACATTTATAAAAATATATAAACTATAATATAATACAAGATGCCAAGACCGAAACTATACGAAGGAGAAGCAAGACGAAAGAGAAATAACGAGAAAGCTCTCGCATACTACTACCGCCACCAAGAAAGGTTGAAGGAGGAACGAAAAGAAAAAGCATGAAAGCAAAAGCAAGAACTCAAAAGCATAGAGGAATACAAAAAGAAGATACAAGAGCTGGAAGATAAATTGAGTAAGATACAAGTTTAAGTTCTAATAATTTTTTTAAATCTGGTAAAAATATTTTTCATCTAAACACATATAGCCTATATAATAACGGTAAAAACATTAATTAATTATTTTTAGAAAAAGTATCTTACCTAATATATACATAACGGTAAAATGTCAAAACCACCACTACCACCAAGACCAAACAAGCAATATGTTCAACTTCTTCAAGCTAAGGCTAAGCTTAGAAAGGTTGAAACGAAAGATAAAAGAAACCGCCAGGACCTTTTATCTAACATCCGTAGTAATACGAGGGCAAATCTCCGCGAGGCTGAGACTAGGGAAGCGAAGAGGCGAGAGTTTAGAGCAAACGATTATGAAGTTAGGAGGGATAATCGGCTGAACTCTCTAACATTCAAATTTAGGGAGCTAGACATAAGCTTCTATGATACAGACACATTGGAAGATAAGGTATTGATACCCGCTATAAGATATGCCAGAAGGGAAGGAATGACCAACAATGCGGATGTCAATATATCTATAACATACTCCACCGCTCCTGCTAATGAGAGATACGACCACTATTTAAAAAAGAAAAGTTTTAACTCATTTCAACTCCGCCAATACGATACCGTATTTATGGATGCTCTGAACGAGTTCAACATAAACAACATTGAAGCGAGCGAGAATGGATATGAAAGAAACATAAGATATGTGGAAATAACCATAGTTCAAGAAAACGGCGGAGGATGCTATGAGGGAAAAACCGAAAAGAGGGAGAAAGTTGAAGAAGGTAAAAAGATATCTCCGCCAAGCAAAAACAACAACTGCTTGTTCTTCTTATGTAAGGATATGTTAGATATTCATCCAATGAACAAGAACCGCTGTAATATCGTCCGAGCTGAATTCAACCTTCCACCAAACTCGCCAATACCATTTTCAATAGCGGTTGAAATATTGAAAAAATATGTTAAGGAAGGGAAAACATATGAAATAACTGACCATATTATGAAGCAGACATTCAGCACAAACGAAGAAGGACAAGAACCTGACAAACTAATCTTTTTGGAGAATAACCACTATTACGGATTAGTTAAGCAGTTTAAGAAGCGGTGCGAGGACTGCTTGCGACCATATCTGAACAAACATAAATGTAATCTCAACAGGAAAAAATTTGCTGATATTATGTTGAAGAAGAATTGTAAAAGACACTTAATAACTAAATTTAGAGAAGAAGAAAAAATAAATAACGACCAAATTCTACATTACGATTTGGAATCATATAGAAACACAAACATCGCTGTCGGCTACGATATCCACGACTGCTACATAGTCGGATATACTCAGGGGTCTGAGGGTTTCAAATACATAGCTGGCAAAGATTGTATAAGTCAATTCGTAGACCTACTAATAGAGCGAGGCGAGAAGATAAAAGCAGGATGGGAGCCTAAATGTAAGAAAGATAAACCGCCCGTTCTATATGTTAATGGTTTTAACGGAGCGAACTTTGACCACTACTTCATACACCAAGAATTAATCAGAAGGGGTATTAAGATTAAGTCGTCAAAAATCAATAACGGCTCTATTATCTGCTTAGAGTTTGAAAATGTTAAGATGTGGGATATGTGTAAGCATACCCAAGGAAGTCTTAAAGCAAATCTTGAAAGTATGGGATGCGAAATTCTCAAAGGAGACTTTGACCACAGCCGAGCCAAAAAGTGGGAGGATATGGACGACAAGACGAGGCAGGACTGTCTGGCTTATCTTAAAAACGATGTTATGGGTTTGAAGGAATTATACGATAAGTTAAACACTACGATATTTACAGCTCATAAGGTCAATCTAACTTCATATATCTCAACTTCAAGTCTGGCTTTTAATATGGAAAAAATATGTAGACGGCAAATATGAGGTGAGACTTCCAACTGTGGAACAGGAAAGAGCATTTAGAAAAGCCATTATCGGTGGAAGGACTTACCCATCTAAGAGGCGGTTCATTTCAGCTCAGTATGAAAGATACCTAAAAAAAGAAATCACCTTTGACGAAATAATAGACTACCTAGTAGATGCGGATGTCGTATCTTTGTATCCAACCGCGATGTTATTAGCTTTTATGGTGGGCGATATACTGGAAACAATCGGACCATTTGACCCGCGAAATCTTCAAATCGGTATTTACAACCTTGACTACATCTCACCTAAAAACATATTACATTCAAGGATTGGACAGAGAGACAAAATGGGGTCTCTCAAATGGCGACTAGAAGATATGAAGGACCAATGGCTGACGAGTGTAGATATTGAGGATATGGTGGCCGAAGGATACGAAGTTCGCATTCATAAAGGATACTACACTGTTAAATCTGAATGCGTCTTCGCCAAATACATAGACGATATGTTTAAGGCGAAGGAAAATGCGGAGAAAGGTAGCCCGCAATATCTGCTCGCCAAGTTGTTTATGAATAGTCTATACGGTAAGATGATACAGAGACCGATACCTTCAATAACAACATATATACAAACTAATGAAGATTACTGGAAATTCTGGAATAGCAATCAAATAACTGACATTGTTAAATTTACGGACCAACAAGGAAAAGATTTATGGCACATATCGGGTCTTCCTCGCAATCCAATCTTATTAGAGAGTAGCATAACCAAGCCTTCACACTATGGGGCATTCATTCTAGCATATAGCCGTCGCATTATGTTCAACTATATTAAGGAAGCAAACCCGAACAGAACCATTGAAGATGATTTCTACTACACAGACACTGATAGCCTCCAAATTCATTCAAGATGTGCCAAGTATGTAAAGAATATGGGTAATAAAAAACTAGGCGGTATAGGGGACGACTTAGGCGATGGATGTAAGATTATAAAAGGTGTGTGGATAGCACCGAAACTTTATATGTTAGAATTTACAACGAAGGATGCCTTTACGGAAGGAATGACCAAGAACGACTTAAAGCATATTTCAAAAGGAGTTAAAATAGTGTCTGAAAATGGAGTTAAAAGATATTTCCATTTCAGGGGTAAAGGCTTAGATGCTAATCAGCTAAACTATGATACATTTGATAAGATGGACAAAGGCGGGTCAGTTGAAAATGTAAAGGATTTCCAAATGAAAAAAATACACATTGATAGAAACAGCAAACAACAACAAGTCCCACATTTTAGCATTTTACATATGACGAATGTTAAAAAACAAGTTAATGAGAATAAATGGGCGGGCCGTAAGTTCATTAACGATAATGACAGCATACCGCTCGGCTTCCACATTCGCGGTTGAATTATAGATATATTTTTTTGACTCCTTTACCTTTGAAGCTCCTGATTGTATGAACACCCCTCGTCGGCTTGACTAGTTTCGTGTTCACAGCCGTCGCCCCTAGCAATGATACGGGGTCAAATGCGGTTCGGTAGTTCGTGGTCAGCTTCGCCGTCTTCGCCCTTTTACCTTTTGGATTAACTTTCACCGCCACTCGGTCAATCACTCCTTCAATGAGGTCTTTTGTGCTAGAACCTTTATTGTAAGTAGTAGCCTTAACACCCGTCTGCCTACTTAAATCTTTTGCTATCGTACCACCTAACGAATGACCCGTCAACTCTACATTTTCTTTACCATATTTCTTTATCACTTCGTCAACCAGCTTCTGCTCTTCTTTATATCTCGGAGTTCGTTTCAATACTCCCTTTACCAATGCTACATCGGTTAACAGGTCCCGCTTATCCGCACTTCCTCTAAATGCTACAATAGCTTTACCATCTTTTTCATACACTGTTGATTTCTCTTTGCTAGCGACTGGCTTCCATCCGTCAGCACCTGTTCGTTCTGTCCGCGACAAATAGACATCCTCTGACAACTCCGCACTGCCTCCCTTTTGCTTCCTGTATGCCTTGCCCGCCTTTTTCAATGCCTCCCCATAGCTTATTTTGTGTTTGGCAGAGTAAGCCTTAACAAAGATAATCCACTCAGTCATTCTATATTATTAATTATTTAATTTTTTTCCTCCCTATTATATACCCCCTACTATGTCCACCCTCACTAGACTGTGCGAGAAGTTCCAACAACTTTCCATTGAAAGCGAAAATAAATCGTTTTCTCTTGCCGATGTCCAAAAGGTAATCCACGTCGAAATAAAAGCGATTGAAGAAATGAGAAATGCTCAACCGAAAGACACATTTCACTTCGGCAAATACAAAGGCAAAAAAATAGAAGACATCGCAAAGATTGACAAGCCATATATTGAATGGTTAGTTCGTCTCCCAGTGGTCAAATTACTTTCAACATCAATGATGCAGCTCAGTATGAAAGATACCTAAAAAAAGAAATCACCTTTGACGAAATAATAGACTACCTAGTAGATGCGGATGTCGTATCTTTGTATCCAACCGCGATGTTATTAGCTTTTATGGTGGGCGATATACTGGAAACAATCGGACCATTTGACCCGCGAAATCTTCAAATCGGTATTTACAACCTTGACTACATCTCACCTAAAAACATATTACATTCAAGGATTGGACAGAGAGACAAAATGGGGTCTCTTAAATGGCGACTAGAAGATATGAAGGACCAATGGCTGACGAGTGTAGATATTGAGGATATGGTGGCCGAAGGATACGAAGTTCGCATTCATAAAGGATACTACACTGTTAAATCTGAATGCGTCTTCGCCAAATACATAGACGATATGTTTAAGGCGAAGGAAAATGCGGAGAAAGGTAGCCCGCAGTATCTGCTCGCCAAGTTGTTTATGAATAGTC
This sequence comes from Paulinella micropora, assembly GCA_019918135.1. Taxonomy (NCBI): domain Eukaryota; phylum Cercozoa; class Imbricatea; order Euglyphida; family Paulinellidae; genus Paulinella; species Paulinella micropora. The sequence continues at coordinate 12,988 of WBZZ01006347.1, forward strand.
TATACGGTAAGATGATACAGAGACCGATACCTTCAATAACAACATATATACAAACTAATGAAGATTACTGGAAATTCTGGAATAGCAATCAAATAACTGACATTGTTAAATTTACGGACCAACAAGGAAAAGATTTATGGCACATATCGGGTCTTCCTCGCAATCCAATCTTATTAGAGAGTAGCATAACCAAGCCTTCACACTATGGGGCATTCATTCTAGCATATAGCCGTCGCATTATGTTCAACTATATTAAGGAAGCAAACCCGAACAGAACCATTGAAGATGATTTCTACTACACAGGCACTGATAGCCTCCAAATTCATTCAAGATGTGCCAAGTATGTAAAGAATATGGGTAATAAGAAACTAGGCGGTATAGGGACGACTTAGGCGATGGATGTAAGATTATAAAAGGTGTGTGGATAGCACCGAAACTATATATGTTAGAATTTACAACGAAGGATGCCTTTACGGAAGGAATGACCAAGAACGACTTAAAGCATATTTCAAAAGGAGTTAAAATAGTGTCTGAAAATGGAGTTAAAAGATATTTCCATTTCAGGGGTAAAGGCTTAGATGCTAATCAGCTAAACTATGATACATTTGATAAGATGGACAAAGGCGGGTCAGTTGAAAATGTAAAGGATTTCCAAATGAAAAAAATACACATTGATAGAAACAGCAAACAACAACAAGTCCCACATTTTAGCATTTTACATATGACGAATGTTAAAAAACAAGTTAATGAGAATAAATGGGCGGGCCGTAAGTTCATTAACGATAATGACAGCATACCGCTCTGCTTCCACATTCGCGGTTGAATTATAGATATATTTTTTTGACTCCTTTACCTTTGAAGCTCCTGATTGTATGAACACCCCTCGTCGGCTTGACTAGTTTCGTGTTCACAGCCGTCGCCCCTAGCAATGATACGGGGTCAAATGCGGTTCGGTAGTTCGTGGTCAGCTTCGCCGTCTTCGCCCTTTTACCTTTTGGATTAACTTTCACCGCCACTCGGTCAATCACTCCTTCAATGAGGTCTTTTGTGCTAGAACCTTTATTGTAAGTAGTAGCCTTAACACCCGTCTGCCTACTTAAATCTTTTGCTATCGTACCACCTAACGAATGACCCGTCAACTCTACATTTTCTTTACCATATTTCTTTATCACTTCGTCAACCAGCTTCTGCTCTTCTTTATATCTCGGAGTTCGTTTCAATACTCCCTTTACCAATGCTACATCGGTTAACAGGTCCCGCTTATCCGCACTTCCTCTAAATGCTACAATAGCTTTACCATCTTTTTCATACACTGTTGATTTCTCTTTGCTAGCGACTGGCTTCCATCCGTCAGCACCTGTTCGTTCTGTCCGCGACAAATAGACATCCTCTGACAACTCCGCACTGCCTCCCTTTTGCTTCCTGTATGCCTTGCCCGCCTTTTTCAATGCCTCCCCATAGCTTATTTTGTGTTTGGCAGAGTAAGCCTTAACAAAGATAATCCACTCAGTCATTCTATATTATTAATTATTTAATTTTTTTCCTCCCTATTATATACCCCCTACTATGTCCACCCTCACTAGACTGTGCGAGAAGTTCCAACAACTTTCCATTGAAAGCGAAAATAAATCGTTTTCTCTTGCCGATGTCCAAAAGGTAATCCACGTCGAAATAAAAGCGATTGAAGAAATGAGAAATGCTCAACCGAAAGACACATTTCACTTCGGCAAATACAAAGGCAAAAAAATAGAAGACATCGCAAAGATTGACAAGCCATATATTGAATGGTTAGTTCGTCTCCCAGTGGTCAAATTACTTTTAACATCAATGATGCCATTTTTTAGACAAGGGTGATGGGTTATTAGGTCTAGCACGAAATTGCCATCTTCTGGGTTCAGCACTTCACCATCGTTATATTTGCTTATTATTCTTCTTATGTGGGATTTGATAGATGCTTTTGTTAGAAACCGCCTACCTCCAACAACATACAACTTACGACTATACATATTACTATATTATTATATTAGAAAAAATTATTACAAAAATAATTATATATTCACATCACTGGTCTTCTAAGAAATTAACGATAACACTCACATTTCCTCCATTATTAACAGTCGCGACAGACTTTTGTAAAAATGTTAGATTTTCACCAGGTGCGAGTTGAATGTCATAGGTTCGCAGGTCAATAAGCTGGCTAGAACTAGCATTAACATACAGTTTTAGAATTACGTCCGTCACAGTAGCACCACCAAGAGCAGTCGCAGCGGTGTCCTTTGATACCATTGAAGTTTTGGTATCAATATCCGCAAAGTTCTCAGCCGTAAGTGTTCCAGTCGTTTTCACAATCCGCACTATATTAACTTTGCTGTCTTCGTTTGATATGCTCACGAGAGATGGATAAACAATTGAATAATTGGTCAAACCATTAAAAGTTGTTTTATTTTTCATGCTAATAATCGGACTTTCAGTGGTGCTCGCTGGCTCACTACCTTCCGCTTCGTTTGATATGCTTGAATTAACAGTGTTGGTGCCCTCAATAAACATACTACAACTGGCTGTTTTTAATATTTGATTAGCATTACCAGTTCCATAATTTCTGATACAAGCTGAAAAAGGTAGGGTTGTATTTGAAAGACTAACACCCACATTCGCATTCGCATACCTAATTGTATGAACCAGCTGAAATTCTCCACTTGAGGGATTTTCTATGTAGAACCTTATAGCACCAAAGCCAAGATATTGAAATTTAATCTGGAATACATTCCCTTTGGTCCAGTCTAAGGCGGGCATAATTTTGGTTCCATCACACGGGTCATTCCAGTTCGCCTGTGCGATAAGTGTCGGCACCCCACCTTTAACACTGGCGATATTCATACCAGTCGCTCTTATTTTGTAAAAATAGAAGCCATTAGTAAAATCACTTTCACCTATTCCGATATATGAATTGTAATCTTTCGTTTCATCAGTAGTCCATAAAGCAGTAAATCGTGTTAGAACTCCCATACCTGTTCTGTATTTAATTCTTTTTTTACTCGTCAATACAGCATTCGCGGTCGTCTTCACATCTGTTTTAAGTTCGGCCACATTCGCATTAAATGAAATGGTCGCATCAGTTTGAGCTGTTGTCCATATTCGTGTATTGATAGTGTATGGGAAAATCTCTTGTAATACTGGTGTTAATTGACCGACCAGTGCTTCACCGAAAGCGGTTTTCATACTATTGGTTTCAACATTTCCGTCGTAACCGACTTTGACATTAATGAAGTCTCCGTCAGGGTCTTGTGCTATCAAATTTCGTTGGTGGCTCATAGTAGGTACCTACGACCTCAAAAAATGTTTTGTTAGAGTTCCTATATTATCAAAAAAATAAATCTAAAATTTTTATTAATTTTTTTGGTGAAGGTTCATTAGGTCCTAGTAATGGTGCCGTTTCTGACATTTACTTCTTGCTGAGTGACGACAAATGTGTAATGATTGGCTGCGATATTGGCTGTGGTAGCAATAAACTGCTATCGTCGCTCGGTGTCTAGGGATAGTCCGCTGATTTCGTTTTGGTCCTTGCTCCACAGAGGGCGAGTATTGTCAAAGCTATCGCACCAAACCCAGTTGTATTGATAAACATTGCTATTCATTAAAGAAGAGCCTTCCAACTTCGGTTTAAGATACATATAGTCTTCTAGTTTTCCAGTTTGACAATCAACATTGAATTCTTGAAGTCGTGCCCCGTCTAGTGTGGTATAAAAAGTTTGGACCTTAGAACCGAGCAGGTTGCTATTGTCGTAGGCGGTGTTCTTATTTTCGGTCGTGTTAAATACAGAATGATAAATTTTCTTAATTCGCCGTCCGTGGCCTCTGTCAAATCTAAGGATAACATTTTGAGAAGTTGAAGCTACTCCAACGGTATTTTTATACAAATAAGAATAATCAAAGTTGAAGCTCATACCTTCGGGGCTCATAATCTTCTGTTGAATTGATTGAACGACATCTGGGTTAGTTTCAACAGCTAAGAACAGGCTGAGATTAGTAATAGTAACATTTGAATCCGCCACTGCAACAGTGCCACCACCAGTAGAAAGAGCATCATTGTTGTAATAAAAGATTTTGGGTGTCTGTTGCCAAACAATCCGCAAAGTCAAAATTTCTGGAAACATAATAGTTTTATCCAGAGCGAAAATGGTATTGTAAAGCATTCCAAGATTAATCTTAACATTAACACTTGGGCTGGCATTGTTAATAGTTCCAGCTGAAAAATACTTAGCCTCATTAAAAGCAACATTAACGAACTTACTTGTGCCAGTCTCATTCGCAATAAGGGTATCATCGTGTCGGCGAGCATTTGTGGTGGGCTGTGCCATCCAAGCCTTTAAGGCGGTCTGAACCTGAGCCTTCGCAACATCAATTCCCGCATCAATTTGTCCCGCCGCATTTCCTGCTATTGCCGAAGCGGCCAATGCTGTTTGTAAGGCGGCCAACCTTATAGCATCACTGGCGGGTTGAAATGTAGTTGTAGCATTACACTTTTGAAGCATACAACCTGCTCCACTTCCATTATCGTGGTTTTCCAAAGCTAGTAAATCGTCAATGGAGGTTTCGGGTTTCCAAATCATCTTGGTGATATTTCCGACTTCGTTAATGTCGCACAGATAAACACCACCCCTAGTAATCAATTGAATTTGTCTAATTGGGGCCAGGCAATCCATAAAGCATTTATTGTAGTTTCCAGCCTTCGCCTCTGGGGCATAATTAAAACTCAAAACAGAGCGAGCCAAGTTAAAAGGACGGCTGATAAGGTCAAAGTTGCTTTCCTGTCCTCCTGCGGTAGAAACAGTGACAGTAATAGAACCCTCACGAGGGGTAAGCTTATTCAAGCGATAAGAAGCACTGATGTAGTCAGTCCTGCTGAAATCTAGTTCGCCTCCGTGTTGTGTAGGCATTTCGTGTGTAAGTGCTTTTTTTTCAAAAGGTTCCTATATTGTAATATAAGAAAAAAATAAATAATTCTAAAATTAATGATCTAGATTTCAACAAATTAAAAAATGATGTAAATAAATTAAAATAATTCGTTTCCCTATAAATCAACAATGTCATTACAATACCCAAACCGTTGAGGTTAATTGGTTGATCGTTTTCGTCTGTCAAGTAAAACCGATACACATTGCTTGAACTTGTAGATAGTCGTTTTCCGTATTCACTGCCAGAGCCGTCGTAGATAACAGAGCCGAACGGGATTTCGTTCGCCGTGTATATCTCTTGGAGCACGTGGTTGTCGCCTTCGCCTACTAAATCTGACTGTAAATATAATGTTTTTTCTCCAGTCAAGATTATGACATTTGGAGACCTAATGGTATTATTAGCAAAGAAATATGTTGAGTCGCGGTCAAAACCCATTACTTCGTGAATACGAGTTTCGGTGTCAAATATAAACCGCGGTTGGATGCCTCCGTTATTCGCTACGGTAAATAATAGCTTGCCGTCTTCTGGGTCGGTGTTTGTGTTGTTGCTCGTAACGGTATATGTGTAGTCATTGGGGCTGTCTGCCGTTAGCACCTCGGCCAGTTTATTTTTTAAATTATTCATTGTGTAGTTTCCTTCGGGTATCGTAATGAGCGCCTCAAATCCGTCTTCACTTAGAGTAAAAGTGTTGTAAGGACTTGCCACAGAGTAATACGATTTCGGCACATAGATATGTAAAATTTTACAATGTGTAGGGTTGTCTAGCGATTTCATATCAATGGAGTGAGTGAAATCACTATCCGTGCCGTTTATCCTATTTTTGCTATTGACATAGTAAATATTGCTACTTCGCCCACCACGGTAATCCATCGCACCTATATAATTAAAAAATATATTTTTGTTTTAATTACTTAGATAAAAGTGTCAAAGCCGTAGCCGTTCTGGACTTTCAACTCATCGGCTTCTTTTTCTTTTAAGTCCGTCCAACCGCTAGCAAATTTAAAGCGGTTCCCTTTCGCCCGCTCTAAAAGAAATCTAATACTATGCCACCCGCAAGTATCAGTCGTATCACTTTGGTTTTTAACCTGATTGACCTTCATAAGCAGGTATGTGTTCGGCTTACTCTTTTCAATAAGCTGTTTCATTTGGTGTAGAAATAGCTCAGTCGGCTTATACAAAGCGAGTGGGTCATAGATTTCAATAGAGTCGTCTTTAATTGTGTCAATCCAAACAGCAATCCAATGTGAGCCTGGTTGGCTAGACTCATCTAAGTTCATTATAAATCCATACTTCTTTCTTTTTTCTGGTTTCAGTTTGTGTATTTCGTCGCTGGCTACAGTCCCCAAATACCATTCGTGCTTTTTCATAATGTTGTCTATTTCGTCCGTCATTAATCCTCTTCCCTCCCCCGCTAAGTTCGCTGGTAGTTTTTGTTGCTCTTCTGGGGGTGGTTGTTGCTCTTCTGCTGGTGGTTGTTGCTCTTCTGTTGGTGTTGGTTGTTGCTCTTCTGTTGGTGTTGGTTGTTGCTCTTCTGTTGGCTGTTCCTCGGTTGGTTGAATACCGAGAGTATTTGAAACTTGATTTTTAATGTTTGGGTCGCTTCTCATTTCGGTTACCAAGTTATTTACATAATCCTTCTTCTTCATTTTTTTCCTGTATTTGCCCTTCTTCAAATATTTCTTAATTTTTGCTATTGTTAAAAGTTTGTGTATTAATTCCTCCATCGTTTTTGCCCCAGCACCAGCTTGGTTTATTCCCAAATAATCAGCGAGTTTCTTTCTCATTTCATTCTGGTCTATTCCTAAATCAATACCTTCATCTACTATAACTTGTGCCATACCCGCTGTCGTGTGTTTTCCTTTAACTTTTTTTGGTGGTGGTTTGCCCAGAGCTTTCATTTTATCTTCCAAAGCAGGACCCAAAGTTTTGGGTATGTCCAATTTCGGATACTTGTAATCATTTCTTAAACCTGCGGATATGTATGAAACTTTATCTTTAATTTCAAATAATTTAGCATTAGCCTCCGCAATCTTTTTTTCTTGTTCTAATTCTTTTTTGTATTGTTCAGCCAGTTCTTTCTGCTCATCTGCTGATTGGGCATCGGCTATCGCTTTCTCTATTCCTGTGCCAAGTTTGATAAATTCTGTTTTGCTCAAGCTTTTAATAAATTTAGTTGTAAAGCCAGCTTTCTTCATTAATTCAATGTATTTTTCTTTTAATTCCTTTTCAGCCTTTTTCTCTTCTTTTGTTTTCAATGGCATCTTCTTTTCTTCTGGTGCTTGGGGTGGTCCTAGTTGTGGTGCTTGGGGTGGTGCTTGTGGTGGTCCTAGTTGTGGTGCTTGTGGTGGTCCTAGTTGTGGTGCTTGGGGTGGTGCTTGTGGTGGTGCTTGTGGTGGTGCTTGTATGTATTGAGGTTGGAAAGGCGGTAATAACATCAAATTGTTTTTTCTATCTTGTTCAAATTTTACATCCTCTATAAATTTTTGCTCTCTGTTCGCCTCCCTTATTAATTCTTCTTGTCTTTCTTTAATGTCAGCATTCTCCTTCCTCTCCATTCTTTTCTTCTCATCTTCTGCCTGTTCTCTTAACTTCTTTTCCTTTTCTTCCTGCTCGTGTATTAGTTCATATTTTTTCAGCAGGTTGTTTTGTATCTGATTGCGGTTCTCGTGTTCAAGGCGATTGAATTCGGACTTGATTATTCGCTCCTTCGTCTTTCGTGTTTTCTTCGTTTTATTGTCCCCTTTCATATATTTCAAAAACAGTTTAACGATTTGAAGTGTTGAAAGGTCATTCGTTTTCTCGCCAAAGTTGAGATATGCTCGTTTGCCTTTTACTTTGATATATGGTCGGCCATCTTTGGTTCTGTATATCCTCGGGGGCCGTTGTTTAAGTTTCTTCTTCGGCTTACTTCGCATTACTACTATTATATTGAGTAAAAAAAATTAATATAAGATTTTACATTCGCAGAGACTTCGCCTTCTTAATGAAATTTAACGGCTCCTCCTCGTTGCTTGCCGTAGCCTTGCTTAATCGCAGCCTTTGCTACACGGTCCGCATAAGGCACTCCGACATCGCTCAGAAAAGTAGCACCTCTTGAAATCAATTGATTCTTCTTGATAAACCTGTTAGCATCTACTATCGCTTTTCCTACTTTTCGCCAGTTAATTTTCCCTCCTGTTTGTTTCTTTTTTGATTTTCTTTTCCCTCCTGCTTGTGGCATACTGGGATTGTAGCTGATATTGTATCCCGATGGTTGTGAAATAATCACTGGTGATGTTGGCATGCAGAGACTTCGCCTCCGCACCTCCAAGTTTTTGGTGAAGCTTTTTTTCAAAAAAGGTTCCTATATAATGTTTGAAAAAAAAATAAATAATAATAAAATTACTTTAAGCGATAGTTGAAATTCTGCCTTAGCTCGTCCGATACCGCATCCACATACAAAAAGTTAAACCGTTCTTTTGTCGCCTCGTGATATTTTTCAATAAAGTATTCAAGGTCGTAGCCGAGGTCCAGATGCTTATACACGAGTTCAATTTTATCCTGAGACTGACCTGGAAAAATAAGAAGATAGTCTAGCTGTTTAATCGCCTCAGGTTTTAGGTCTTGTAGATATTGTGAGCTTATAATCACCTTTGACTTGAAATGCCTGTTGCGCTTCAACAAATCGCTTACTGATTTATCCCTTAATCCAGACGCCAAGTCGTCCAAAACTAGCACAACTTCGGGAGTTTGATACTTAGACGGTCTCTCCGCGGGTGCTTCTTGTTTTTTCTTTTCCTCCTTACCAAAATAAAGAAACTTCGGTTTCGGTTCTTCTTTCTCGTCCTGAACAATCTCGCCTTCTTGCTCCTCATCTGGCTTATTGAGCTTGTCTAACTCGTAATCAATCACACTGTAGCCTTCCGTTTTTAAATATGTATATATCGACAATGGATTGCCTTTCTTCTTGAAGTGCTTAACCATTTCTTTGTAGATGTGGTCTTTGTGTATTGTGCTGGCAATAATAACAATACGGGTCTTTTTGTCCGTCGTTCGTTTCAGGATTTCAAACAATGCGGTCGTTTTGCCACTTTTCTTGCGAGCGAGAAGAAAAATATTGGCATACGGTTCGTCAAATAACTTATATCCTTTTGCCAACTTGTCTCCATCTCCGTTTTGGTTTCTAACTGGTCTAACTCGTATATCATTAATTTTTTCCATCACTCTATATTTTCTTCAAGCCAAAAATTCTAAACAAATAACAATTCTTCCTCCAAGTGCGTCAGTCTCAATATTGCCATTGTCCGTTTTAAGCACTCTAAAACTGTATTGCCCGTCGGTCCAATTAATAATACCTAAGTTGTAGCTGAGATTGGAAATGTTTGCGGTGTTGCTATCAGCGAATGTGCCAATAATTCCAATGCGGTCCATATGAAGGATTTTTGTTTTCGTCTCCGTCATATCATTCATATAGTGGATAAACTTAACATTCATTCTGGTTGGGGTAAAGTTCAATTTAATGTTTTTCTCAAATGTCTTGTTATTGCCAACAAAATCATTACTCAGAAAAATAATCTTTTGGTATTTATAGTCTGTCATCCTCCAAGTTTTGATGTCTATATTACTGCTCATAAACTTTTTATTAATTAATATTTCTGCTCGGACTGCTTGTGATTTCTATTCGCGGGTCAGTGTTAAAAAAAATGAAAGTTGTGTGTGGTGTATAAAACAAGGATGTGTGTATAAGCCGATGAGCGATTGGTGTGTTAGTTTTGATGAAGCTATTCCGCTAATCTGTGCTGGTGATAGCTCTTGGTATAAAATCTATTCGTCTGAATGCTCACTTCTTTGAACTAGAAGGGGAAGGAAGGCAGATGCCGATAAGCAAGGTCAAAATACCTACATAAGTGTTAGCAACCTCGCACGGTAAGTTCTTTTCAGACAGCCTCACGATACAAAGGGTGATGATGGCGATAATGATACCCATTTGAAACAGATACTTAATTAATCTGCTGTCGGTTGGTCTGTTTTTTATACAACAACAATTCCAGTTGTCTTCCAATTCGTGCTCTACTTTTTTTTCTTCATTCTTCAACGAAATATCCAAAACACGGTTCTTCAACTCTGGTGTTAGTTCGCCGTCTATTTCAATGACTGGCGGTGGTGGATGTAATCTAGGGGGCATTGGGGAATACTTCTGTTCTTAGTTCTGCTAATTGGTTCGCTTGGTCTTGTAATATATTAAGTAAAGTTTTATTTTCTTTTTCTAAATTAACTACCTTTTCTGATAAATGTTGAAAAGCACTAATTAATACTGGTATGAAGTCTTGGTATGATATTCCTTCAATATTTTCATCTTTACCTATTTTCATCCCAGTATTTGATACAAACTCTGGAAATACTTTCTTAACTTCATCGGCGATAAAGCCAATATTCTTTTTTTCTTTCTTTTCGTCTGATTTCCAATAATACGAACAACAATTTATTTTCATTAATTTTTCGCAACATTCGCCACATTCTAATGTCTCAATATCTGCTTTCAATCTCCTGTCTGACGAACTCGTCCATTTATTATCACCCAAAGCAACAGCAACATAACCAGAATGAGGGTCGTTAGCATTTGTAGAACTCCAAGCAAATAAACTTGAACCGCTATATCCGATATGCCCAAAATTCGCACTTCCATCACCTTTCATAACTATTTGTGTTTCGGTAAGATAAGTAGGTCTTGGTCTAATATTCACATATCCATTCGTGCCATTGTTCTGTAAATGTCGCCGTTTGCTGTCATTGATCCTTTTGTCCATAAATTCCCATCGCTCCCTCTCAACGACATTCAAGCAACATCACTTGCATTTTCCCACACAAAACCGTGGGTCGTGTCAGCACCAGATCTAAATCTTACGGCATAACTACTAAATCCATTTCCTGCTGGTGCCGTTCCTGTTCCACTTAATGCTTTATTCGCCCCAGATTGTGCCATATAAATTCCCCAGCCTGGGTCAGTAATATCCCAAATATATATTCCTCTGGTGCTTCCTCCATTTGTTCCTCCTTGAATGGATATTTTTGCCCCACTGGTATTCGTTGCTGATGTAAGTGTTCCTGTGTATGTAATCCCCGCATTTGCCGTTATTAATCCACTCGCAGTGATCGTAGTTGTTGATACTCCAGCACTCGCGGTTATTAATCCTTTTGTCCATAGTGTTCCGTTAAGTCCATTCAACGACATCAACAATTGTTCGGAAGAGTTCTCCCATATAAAACCAGTATCTGATCCAGCATTACATCTAAATCTCATAGCCCATTGATTGAAATCATTTCCTGCAACTGCTGATCCACCCGCTAAACTTCTAGTATTCGTGGCTCCTTGATTAGTTGCCATATAAATCCCCCAGCTTGTAGTATCTGTATCATATAAAAATATACCTTGCCCACTACCTCCATCTACTTTATTTTGAATAGATAACTTACAACCGCCATCTGCTGTTAATAATCCGCTTGCGGTTAATGTTGTTGTTGATACTCCCGCACTTGCTGTTATTGCCTTTGAAGCAGTAATCCCCGCATTGCCAATTCTAAATAATTGGTTTGCTATCCCGCCATAGTAAAATTTATGACTAGCATTTATATTATCAACATTATAAATTAACGTATCACCAGCAATACCAAACCCACTAAATGCAGTGTCCGAGCCTGTTCCATTATCCCATAAAACTAACTTATTAACCGTGCTTATAAAACTACCCTGTCTATAAATAATTTTTTGCCTCCCCCAACCACCACATTGTCGGTTGTTGTTAATGTTGTCGTTGTTATCCCCGCATTCGCTTTGATTTCATTGCTGAATGTTTTTGTTCCTGCTATGGTTTGGTTTCCCGTTAGTTTTACATTTTGCCCGTCCAATGTGTCCGCATACCCTTTTGTCGCTCCGTCTGTTGATAATGTCGGAGTTCCAAGGTTGGCTATTTTGCTACTATTACAATCTAGCCCCGAAGCATTTACCCAGCCGACTATCGTCCCGTCAATAATAAAACTTATTTTTTGGCAGAAATTTCAAAGTTGTAATATGTCGCTGTTTTCATATCCAAACTAGCAATTGATCCAATATTACTTGTAGAATTGAAAACGATAAATGTGCCCTTTGTTGTTGAATTGATTGAATTTCCCGTTATTTCAACACCACTGCTATATGTCTTAATTCCTGCTATGGTTTGGTTTCCTGTTAGTTTCACATTTTGGCCGTCTAATGTATCCACATAACTTTTGTTTGCTCCGTCCGTTGTTGCTGATGGTGTGGCTAAGTTTGTTATTTTTCTGTTGTTTAAAGATAGTGTCGTGCCCGTTGCTGTCGCGATTACATTATCACCCGCATATAAATCAACATATGACCCTGTTATTTGTATTGGATAATAATGCAGTTGCTATTTTTTGTGCCGCAATCGTTCCTATATTTGTCGCCGTATCAAAGGCAATACCGATACCATCAAAAGTGGTTGGAGCTGTGGCACCCCGCACTTCTATTGTTGAAGTAAATTTTTTATTCCCTGCTATGGTTTGGTCTCCTGTTAGTTTAACGACAGAAGTATCAAGGGCAGAAACATCAATACCATCAACCAAATTCACATTTGTTATGCTTTGGCTTTTCATATCAATACCCGCACTAGCATTTATTATACTGCTAAATGTCTTAATACCCGCTATGGTTTGGTCGCCCGTTAGTTTAACGACTGCGGTATCAAGGGTGGATACATCAATACCGTCAACATTACCCACATTTGTTATGTTAAATCCTCCCATATTTAAACTGCCCGTCATAGCCACTGTGCCGTCCTTTGCTAGTTTCGTATCGGTGTAAGCCTTTGTTGAAGCATCGCCGTCATAGAATGGTGCTGGAAGTCCGCTGATTGCTGTTGTGCTGTTAAAATTTAAAACATTGCCAGTCAATGTCATTCCACCCCCTGTTGTTGGAGCAAAAAGTATGGATGAGCCGACAAAAGTTAGTGGATAGCCCGTCGCCCCACCCGCCTCCGACGAATAAATAGAACCCATATTATTGTTGTAATTGAAGAATAACTTGCCAGTGTTTAATGGATTTGAGTCTTTTACCCCCACATAAGTAGTAAATGTTTTATTCCCAGTTATTGTTTGGTCGCCTGTTAGTTTTACCACCGAAGTATCAAGAGCCGAAACATCAACACCATCAACATTACCGACATTTACTACATTAAAACCTCCCATATTTAATCCCGCTGTCATATTTGCGGTTCCGTCTAATCTCAGAAATGGGGAATTCGTGTTTCTCCATTGTCCTGTGCTATAAATGAGCAGTTGATTATCGGCGGGTGTGCCTGTAATTAAAACATCACTGTGTGTATCTATTGAACCATCTGCGGACACTTTCGCATTGTTCGCTATGTGCTCCGTTATCCAATCATCAACATCTTTTGTATTTAGTAAATTAACTCCCGTTATGTTCAAATATCCGCCCATACTAATGTTGCCGAATTCATCAACATTTATCGGAAAGGTTTTATTTACCCAGTTGATTGAATTATATGTTAGATAACTATTAGTTGCTATCGGTGCGGTTATGACGACATCAGAGAGTGTGTCAATTGAACCAATGGTTGTATTTCTCCATTTACCATCCACATCGTTATAAGTTAAGTATTGCCCGACCGTTGGTGCGGATATGTTAGTGTCTATGAGATTATATAAACTTGTTTGGTGAGGATTAGAAGTATTAGAGCGGTGTTGAGTTGAGGCTTTGACTTCGTCATTGTCCCTCACTCGTTGCTCTGTGTAGTATAGATTTTTTCCTTCTTTAATGTCTGTTGTTGATTTGGTAGCTAGTCGTGTATCAAATCGTCCGTCGGTGTAATAAAGATTTACAGGGTCAGCATCTTCTGGCACCCTATCTGTGTATAAGCCCACTATGTTTGTGTTCGTTAAATCAAGATTGGCTATGTCCAGACTATCAACAGCTAGCTCATTCAATCCTAATAGCGATTTATATTGCGACATTGTATATTTGTTAAAAAATCGTTTATTAATAAAAACTAAATAATATTATTTTGTATATTAATATAAACAAGTTATAAAATGCCGAGAGGTAATAGAGAGGTCGCTATGAAGAACCTTGAAAAGGGGTGGGAGGCTAAGAAGCAACAGGCTAAACAGAGAAAGATTGAGAGGGCTCGTGAGCTACTAGCGGAGGAAGAGGCTAAGAATGTGAAAGAAATGAACGAAGACGAAAAGATGGACCACATTACTAAGAAACAGTTGGCGAAGGATATGATTGATGGGCGGGACGGCGAGAAAAGTGAGGAGAGCAGTTCGGATGAGGAAGTAGAACACGACTTTGTAGATATCGTTGCGGATAAAATATCCAAGATGAAATTGAAGACTAAACAGAAAAAGGCGAAGAAAGTGGTAAAAAAACAAGTGGAAGAGGAGAGTGAAAGCGAAAGCGAAAGTGAGGAAGAGGAACAGCCTAAGAAAGGTAAAGGTAAGAAGACTGGCCGTGTTAATGTCAATGTTTATGCGGGACAACCAGAGAAGTCAAAAAAAGAAAGTAATGATGTTTCAAAGATATTTTTAAAGTTCTGAACCTACCAAAGATAATGATAAGAATAGTAATTAGCATACTCTGGATTGTTGTATGTTAATTCACCTTTTGAATTTCTTATAGCTTTTGCTCTTGCTCTATAATTTCTTCTTCTTTCTTTGTCTAAATGGTTGAGATGCGAAAAAAGTCCTATGCGGTCTTTGTAATGTTCATATCTGACATCACCGAAATGAATTGTTTTTCCTTTTGGTGTAGTAGTTGTATATTTTTTATTTTTTACACTTGACTTTGAAAATCTCATACTATATAATGAACAAGATAAAAGATTTACCGTTAGATGTTCGCTTACACATTATGGACTACCTATATAATCATCGTATGTATGACTTCACTAGTTGCTATGTGTGTGGATTAACACTGTGTTTAGCGAACCGACAGATTACAGCGATTGACGATAGTTTTGATTGGTTTTATATGTATGAGTTTTGTTCTAATTATTGTTTTGAACTTGAAAAAAAAGAAAGAGCAATACATAAGGATACAACATTAGGTGTTATAAAGTATTAGAAACCCAAAGGGAGGTGATGGACCACAAACACAGCAATCCACAAAACAATAGCACGGATGAAGTTGTAGATGCCGAGAATGAAAGAAAGGAACAACAAGCATTAGAAATTCATTACCAAAAAAGATTACCAACCGATAAATGGAATACTATATGGGCGGACAAACCACTTAAACAAGTATTTGTAGATTTGGCGGATATGTCAAAACTTAAAGATAAGAAAGGAAATAAAGGTTATGCCTGGATGTTGTTTTGGATTGACACTCACAGCCGATTTTTAATCATTAAACCGCTTAAAAACAAAACGGCGAAAGAAGTTTATATGGCTTTAAAATCAATACCATACACACCAGAAAGCATTACAACCGACAGCGGGAGTGAATATAAAGGAATGGTTAAAGATTATTTCAGAGAAAACAATATTGACCATAGGACGGTTGAGGTTGGCGACCATCGTGCTCTTGCTATTGTAGATAGAGTTATTAGAACTATAAGGCGGTGGCTTGACATTCTATTTGAAACTAATGGTAATTTTGATTGGCTTTCTTGGATTGATGATATGGTAGATGCTTATAATATGCGGTTTCATAGAACAATTCAAGCTAAGCCGATTGATGTATTTAAGGGTGTAAATAAAAATAAACAACTTATTCAACGGGATGGTCTAATTGACGAATTTGAGCCTGGTGATAAAGTAAGAAAGGAGTTGAAAAGGAATTTATTTTCAAAAGGAGGGAAACAATACAGTAAGCAGATTTACACCGTCGTCGGAAGAAAGGGCTTCAAATTAATACTCAATTCGGATGAGTTAGTCAGTCCTCGTGAATTATTAAAGACCAAATTTGATAAACCTGCCGACGAAGAAAAACAAATTAATGAGCAAGTTAAAGATTTAACAAAAGCGAAAAAAACAAAGGAATTATTAAATCGTGAAGACATCCAACCGGAGAATGTCAGGACTAGTAGGAGAGAAAGAAAAGCAAGAGTAATATTAGATTTGTAAGAGAAGAATTTAATCAACATCTTTATTGTGCTTCAACTCCTTAACTCTCAACTCAATCTTTTTCGCCAACTCCTTCTCCTTCTTCCATCCTCCTTTACACTTCCTCCACTCATCACAAGCCTTCTCATACTCTTCTTTTGAAGCGAGGTCTTTAAGAGCATATAAGTAATCTTTCATCCAGTACCGGTTCTCAAAGACATCGTCAAACGAAAAACGAAAATCGTTAGCTCTCGTAAATGAAAGCAAACTTTTTTCTTTATATGGGTTCAGACTGATTTTGTCTTTTTTTGCTATGGCATCTTCAAGTGAGTAGAAGAGAAACATATGATAATTACCATAAGACAACTCACCACTCTCTTCAATCGCCTTCCACACACCAACCCAACAATCGTTAACCAAATCTGCTTTCTCCGCACTATCTACCCAACTCTCTACTTCAAAGATTTTTCTAGACTTTTTTTCTTTGAATTCAAAGGCAGGATTTTGAATAGAATTGGTGATATCATCCTTTGACTTAAACTCCTTACAGAGTGGAAAGACGATAAGAGACCTGCGAGATTTCTCTGGGAAAATAATGAAATATTTTGTGCCAGTAGTTGCCGTTGGTAGCTCTGCCGTAAAAGGATTGTACAACTCCGCTTCCTCTGGTGGGATTGTCTTTTTCTTTTTCTTTTTCTTTTTCTTTGACTTCCTAAAACATAAAAGTAAGAAAGATTTTAATTAGTTTTTCTCCAATTACCCAAGATTGGAACGATGAAATTGATTTTGGTTAGTGTTTTTTTATAACACTTTTGGATAGAGGTAAGAGATGGAAACACCATAATTTCCTCTCCATCGCCAGTCCCCGCAGAAACGAGAAAGAATTGTTGGTATGTAGGTTTGGATATTCCATCATAGATAGAAACAGAACGAAACACGAAACCCTTCGCATCTTTCAAC
>WBZZ01006347.1:50000-57500 GCA_019918135.1 Paulinella micropora
TCTATCTATCTATCTATCTATCTATCTATCTATCTATCTATCTATCTATCTATCTACCTATCTATCTATCTATCTACCTATCTAATCTATTTAAATATCTATCTATCTATCTATCTATCTATCTATCTATCTATCTATCTATCTGTCTATCTCTCTATCTATCTCTACTATCTATCTCTCTATCTATCTCTCTACCTACCTACCTACCTACCTACCTATCTACCTACCTACCTACCTACCTATCTATCTGTCTATCTATCCATCTATCTATCTATCTATCTATCTATCTATCTATCTATCTATCTATCTATCTATCTATCTATCTATCTATCTATCTATCTATCTATCTATCTATCTATCTATCTACCTACCTGCCTACCTACCTACCTACCTCCTACCTGCCTACCTACCCACTAACCCACCTACCTACCTACCTACCTACCTACCTACCTGCCTACCTACCTGCCTACCCACCCACCTACCTACCTACCTACCTACCTAGGTGTGGAGTGGACTGGCCGGCCGCGCCAAGAAGCTAGGCCCTTGGAAACAGACTTACCATCGCGTACAGCACGCAGCCAGGACAGTCTTGGCCATCGCTACTGTCTGCTGCGGCCAGCCAGAGTGTGAAAGAGCGCAGCTGGGGCCGGGCTCGCTCTGCGTGCTGCGGGCCTGGGAGGAGGGCAGCAGCAGCTGCGGCGCGACGCAAGCTGCAGCGGGGGACAAGGCACAAGGCAGCAAGCTGGACAAGGGCCTGCCGCTCGTGCCCTCGACTGAGACCTTCGATCTAGCATCTCAGTATGAAATGCACATGGCGATTGCGGTGGCTCCGCTGCTGCGGGCTGTTCTCTCGTTTCTCGAGACAGAGAAAGAGATTTCCACATTGCAAGCCCGTCTGCAGGCCGTCAGTGTGCCAGGCATGAAGCAGCCTCTCTACCCGATGTATCCTATCTCCAGCCCCAACGCCCTGCCAGCTGAAAATGAGGTGCAGGTGGGATATGTTAGCAGCGGCGTCTGCCTAGAAATGGACTTTTTCTTCTGGCGCCCTGATTTCGACAGCCTGGCCCAGCAAATCGGACAGCAAGCTCAAGACCTCGTCTACCTAGGAGACGTGTTCTCTCGCGAGTCCAAACCGCCCGAGCAAGCGCCGCTCATCCTGCGCGAGACCAAGCAAGTGCTAGCAGCGCCTAAGCAGTTCAAGCAGGTCTGGCGGACTACTCGAGGCCAGGTGCTGTGGGAGCCTGTGCCGCACGACCCAGTCAACTTCACGGCCTTGGGACTCATCGCCACAGACTCTGCGAAAATGCCCAGTGTCAGCGAGACGCGTGTCCGCTGTGTGCGCAGAGACTGGCTGTTGGGCGGGCAGTGCAGACTGCGCCGTCTCTGGAGCGGACAAGCCGCCTCCGACATCAAGCCACACTCCTCTCTCAGCTTCCTCAGCAAGGACGAGGAGCAAACCGTCTCTCCTAAGTCCCTATGGCAGTGTCCTAACCTGGGCACTTGCTTCCTGAACGCGGACGGGCACGGGCGGCTGGCAGGCGTGGTGTGCTGCGCGCTGCCGGCGCGTCCTCAGAACCGCCAACGCCGCCTGGCCGAGCTCAGACAGCAGGTGAGGCAAGCGAGCCGCGACATGCTCAAGCAGCTAGACAATATGCTGGAAGAGCCTGTGAGTGCTCTGGAGCGGTCATGCAGCGACCCCGTTGAGAACGGACTGGGCAAGTCTTCAGACATCTTCGAGATTCCTCATACCACCGTGCAGCACGTCTTGAATGGCGCGGCCCTGTTGCTACAGTTCATGAAACAGCTGGACCAGATGAGTTCTTCGCCGTCTCAGGGAAATCAACAGTTATTTGCTGCACAGCCGTCTCAGCCTGCAGAATTTGCGCAGGAATGTGCAGTTTTCGAGGAAAAGATTGAGTCGTGTAGAAAGCGCTTGGCGAGAGGTCTGGCACTGGAGCTAGCGCACGCCACCTCGGAGCTGTGGTCACAAGCCGTCTATCTATCTATCTATCTATCTATCTATCTATCTATCTATCTATCTATCTATCTATCTATCTATCTATCTATCCATCCATCTATCCATCTACCTACCTACCTACCTACCTACCTACCTACCTACCTACCTACCTACCTATCCTATCCTATCCTATCTATTCTAGGCCGGTGGTGCAGCGTCCAGACCAGACGGGGCGCGGCGCCGTCATGTCCATCCTCAACAAGGTAACAGGCCGGAATAGATAGGTAGATAGATAGATAGACAGATAGATAGATAGATATAGATAGATAGATAGATATAGATAGATAGATAGATATAGATAGATAGATAGATAGATAGATAGATAGATAGATAGACAGGCCGGAACAGACCCTCCTCCTTTCTTTAAGAAACTCACCTAGTTCTGCGGACATTCTTTTGGACGGGTTTTGCCGTCTATGGCTTCTCCCCCCAAACCCCCCCCCCCCCCCTTCTTGTTGTTTGTTGCTCTGGTGGTCGGTGTGCCGCTGTTGTTGCTAGATTTGTTCTTGCTCTCTCTCTCTCTCTCTCTCTCTCTCTCTCTCTCTCTCCCAGTTGCAACATATGCCTTAGTCATTCTCGATTAGACCATATGACCGCTCTGTCAATATCGTCACCACATGGGGCTGTTGTGCTTTTCTTCTAGTTGAAGCATGCATGGCCCTTGTACATCCCTGTCAATATCACCACCACGGCCTGTTGTGCTTTTCTTCTAGTTGAAGCATGCATGGCCCTTGGTCTCTGAACTGAAGAGCGTGTCTTGGCCGGAGGTCTATGTATCTATCTATCTATCTATCTATCTATCTATCTATCTATCTATCTATCTATCTATCTATCTATCTATCTATCTATCTATCTATCTATCTATCTATCTATCTATCTATCTATCTATCTATCTATCTATCTATCTATCTATCTATAGCTACCTTGTTTACAAGAGACTTCCCACCGCTTTATTTTTCTTACACAAACTCATTGTCAAGTGTTGGACAACTGATGTTGCTAACAGCTGGGCCCACGCTGCCATCTCCCTCCTTCATAAAGACGGCGATCCACTTCAGGCCTCAAACTATCGTCCGATTGCTCTGACAAACTGCTCGGGTAAGGTATTTTTCTCTCTGTGGTCAAAACGACCGGAGAGTTTTTTACTGGATAACAACTTTGACAGAGCGAAACAACAAGGTTTCCTCAGTAACGTTGCAGGATGCCCCGAACACATTGCTGCAACAAAGGCTACCATCAGAAATGCAAAAGATCACTATCGCAACTGGTCATAGCATGGATTGACCTAAAAAACGCTTTTGGAAGCGTAAATCACAACTTGATCCAGTTTGCTCTCTGGTGGTACCACGTGCCCCCTATATTTGCACGCATAATCTTCTTATATTACGAACTCTTGGTAGCCACAATCGAAGGGAAAGAATGGTCGTCAGAACCCTTTGTTTTTGCTGTGGGCGTCTTTCAAGGATGCTGCATCTCTCCTCTCCTTTTCAATATAGTTTTCAATTTACTACTTGACCTATCATCCTTGACCAAAAACAACGGATACCACTTCAAACACAAAAACTCAACGGATGAAATAATCGTGCACAAAGCTGCCTATGCTGACGACCTCAAACTACACAGCCGATCCACGAAACACTGTCAATCGTCCATCAACATGATAGACAAATTTCTGACATTGACCAGAAAAATGGCCGCGAAACCGCCCAAATGCAAAAGCCTTGCTTTCAAATATTGGACTAAAGCCGATGACCGCAAGGGTCTCAAACGATTAATGCCGATATCGTTCCCACCTTTCGACCCCGCCCTTACTATTACTGGCAAACCAATTGACTTCATCGCTGACAAGCCTTTCAAAGACCTCGGATGGATTGTCTACCACGACCTCAGCGAAAACGAACAACGAGCAGAAATCCAAAAGAAGTTCATTCTATCTATGCAAGCCATCGATAGCTGCTCGATCAATGGTTTTATGAAACTTTGGCTCTACCAACATTATGCTGTCCAGTCACTTGCCTGGCCATTTCTCATTTATGACCTCTGCTTATCTTTCGCCAAAACCCTTGAAAAAATTGCGACCCGCTTCCTCAAAAAATGGGCCAATATCTACAAAAGAGCTCTGGTCTCTTGCCTTTACCGCCCACGCTCGAAATTCGGTCTACAGCTCCAGTCCATCGTCTCTTTTTACCAACGACTTCAAATCAACCGTGCTCAAATGCTGAAGTACTGCCCAGATAAACACCTCTCGTCCATCTATGCGATGAACCTGACGAAACACGAAACGTTTCGAACTATCTGGAAACCAGAGCCTGTGCTCGAAAAGCTTGAGGCACAAGTTGATTTTGAATTCAAACATCGAGGCCAATCCGATCATCTCGGACTTGGCCATGGTCGCTACCCAAAAGAACATTCCATCACAGACCGCAACGACAGGATTTTAGAATTAGCTGCTGAGACAATACTTGAGACAACCACAGTGCATGATATGGACAAAGCCATGCAAGGGTTTTCTTCGTTTTGAAGACGCATGCCCCTTTGACCTCTCCTGGACTCGCCTCATCGGAACCCATAATCCCCGTTTAATCTCTTGGGTCATCAACGCAAGCACAAACTCGGTTATTACCCCCGACCTTAGACGTCTGTGGGGAATCATTCCCAACAACAAGTGTGCTCTCTGTTCTGGTCAAGCACATTTATGTCACATCCTCTCCGGTTGCCATGTTGCCCTCAAACAAGGCCGTTATACCTGGCGTCACGACTCTGTGCTCTGCACTATTGAAGCTCCCCTTCAAAAACACATCGAGAGCCATAACAAACGCTCCCCTATAGACCAAAATGAATCAAAGTCTATGTTTGTGAAAGAGGGCGAGCAGAAGCCTAAGGGGCAGTCATTTCATCGACCATCTCTGCTCGACACCGTAAACGATCGGCAGCTCCAAACCCAATACACCGGTTCTGAGCAAGCCTTTACTGTCCACATCTGTGTCACTGACCTCCGCCCCGATATTGTTGTCTGGTCATTGTCTACCAAGAAGTGTATACTGATTGAACTGACGTGCCCGGTCGAGGAAAACATCCTTGACGCACGAGCCTACAAGACCAGCCGATACAATAGGCTCAAATCTCAAATCGAGGACAACGGATGGACCTGCCACCTTCGACCAATCGAATGCGGGGCTCGCGGCATGGTATCGTTCTCTGTTCATCGATGTTTCCGCGCCTTGGGTTTTTCCCATCCCCAATCCAAATCCCTTTGCTTCAAGCTATCGTCCTGCGTAGCTCGTTTCTCTTTTGCGATTTATCGCTCCTGTGCAGTCAAAAATTGGACTAATCTTCCTCTAGTCCGTATCGGTGACTGCATTCCGTCATAGCCGTCCAGTGTTGCATAGCCCGGGCTAGGTCCCTTCGGGGGTTTAGGCCTTATACAATGTCATCATTGTAGCTTGCGCAAGCTTACGGTGCTCAAAACACTTGGACTAACGGCTTCCTTTTCTTTCCCTTCTTCCTTATCCTCCCCACTCTCCATTCCTAGATTGCCTTTTTCTTCAACGTCCTCTTCTTTTTTCCAGAACACAGTCTACCCGTGATTCCCATCCCGGACACATGCACAGTACACAAATTACTGTTTGATGTGAAACTGTGTTCCTTTGCAAGGACCACATTCCTTTTGCGACATCTCATCTATCTATCTATCTATCTATCTATCTATCTATCTATCTATCTATCTATCTATCTATCTATCTATCTATCTATCTACCTACCTGTCTATCTATCTATCTATCTATCTATCTATCTATTTATCTATCTATCTATATGTATGTATCTATCTATCCATCCATCTATCCATCCATCTATCCATCTAGTTATGTGTGGTGTGCAGGTGGTGCGCTGGCAGTTTCCCGCCCATTCTCTATCTTCTACACAACTCAGCCAGCTCAAGGTATCTACCCATCTATCTATCTATCTATCTATCTATCTATCTATCTATCTATCTATCTATCCCTGGAGACGGTCTCTGCCACTGGCAACTCAGCCTGGGGTTCAGATCTAACTACCTCCTACAATGACGATTTTGTGTCCGCCGTTAATCGCGCGCAGCGCAAGGGCTAAACAGGCAACCAACTCCTGACCATGGCTGATGAAGTCGGGGCGTGATGCAAAGGGTTGATGAAGTCGGGGTTGTAGAAGGTAACTCACAACGAGCGTGAACTCCTGAAACCTCGACTTGCTCATGGCATCATCTCCTTAGGGCACACGCTCCTGGGGAGTGTTCTAGTGTTGTCCCGTATAGTTCAAAAGGGCTCGGCTACCTTTCGGCTTGAACTGGGCACAGACACCAACCACAGCGAGACAGTGGTTGGTGTGCAGCTTGGCCGGTGCTGAAGTTCTTGTCCGGGGGTAGTAAAGGAGGCAATGGCTTTTCAAGCTAAGCCACGCCCATAGATTAAACATATCTATCTATCTATCTATCTATCTATCTATCTATCTATCTATCTATCTATCTATCTATCTATCTATCTATATCTATCTATCTATCTATCTATCTATCTATCTATCTATCTACCTACCTACCTACCTACCTATCTACCTACCTACGTACCTATCTATCTACCTATCTATCTATCTATCTATCTATCTATCTATCTATCTATCTATCTATCTATCTATCTATCTATCTATCTATCTATCTATCTAATCTTATCTTATCTACCTATCTACCTATCTATCTATCTCTCCAGGCTGTGCAGGCGGAAGCTTGTCCGCGTGCAATCAAGCTGACCAACGAGTCTGCTGGGCCGAGCTCGGCAGAGTCAGTCTGCCTTGGCAAGGCGCTGCTTAACGCGAAATGGTCGAGCAGAGAGCCTTCCTCGCTCTCCGCCTTTATCGGTGCGCGCGTCGTCGCAGTGTTGGGTCTGCCGTCCGCAGCCAACGGGGCAGCAGGTGCGGGTGGTGCGGGTGGAGCTGGGCCTCTTTTCCCGCGCTCAGGGTCCTCTCTCCCGCCTGGCCATGGCTCGATTTCTCCTCGCTCTCCTGGACCCTCCTCCCGCTCCCCGCGCCACAGCAACTTGTTCCTGGCGCCGCCGAACGGGCTCTCCTCCTCACCCCCCTCCTCCTCCCCCTCGGGCCCCTCCCCCCCCAACAAAACTACTTCTTCCCCGTCTCTGCGCAACGGGCTCGTGTCGCCCACGGGCTCGCCCCGGTCTGAGTCGCCTGCCAGGTGTGTATGTATGTATGTATGTATGTATGTATGTATGTATGTATGTGTGTATGTATGTATGTGTGTATGTTTGTATGTATGTATGTATGTATGTATGTATGTATGTATGTCTGTATGTATGTCTGTATGTATGTCTGTATGTATGTATGTCTGTACGTATGTATGTATGTATGTACGTATGTATGTATGTATGTACGTATGTATGTATGTATGTATGTATGTATGTATGTATGCATGCATGCATGCATGTTATATTTGTATGTAT
>WBZZ01006347.1:72500-75000 GCA_019918135.1 Paulinella micropora
TGCTTTGTTTTCATCATGTCTATTTTTAATTAATACATGCTTGTGTTAGCGTTGATTCGTTTGCTTGGGGGAAACTCCGACGTGAACATGATCTTGGATTTATGCTCCGGCAGTGGTTCTGGTGCCATCGCCGCTTTGAGTATGGGTTATTCTGTCCTTTCTCTCGACCTTGACCTCAAACAAAAGACTGGGTTTTGTAAGCGCGTCTTCAATTTATTTCCAAGCACCGAAAGATCATCATGGATTCTGTCAAGCCGACAGCTGAACGAAAAGGACCGCTTCCACTCGAACAAATCCCTTACCCATACGGGACAACAGATGAACTCTCGGAATCCTTCCATTATTTCGCCAGGAGTGCGGAAGAGTTGGAGGCCGCTGATCAGGTATGACCCACACGTACTGTGCTGCTCTTGTCTTATTTATCAGTTTGTTTTGTCTTGTATAGAAGCGGGAGCAGACCGGGCCAACCGATGAAGAACGCATCGACGACTTTACTTCACACTTTCGTGCAAAGCTTATAACTTTGACGGGACTCTACCAACACGCCAAATGTCTTCAGACCAAGATTTCCACGGACACCTCGGCTCTGTAAGTTTTAATGTGTATTTCAAGGTTTTTTTGCTCTCTGAAACATTCTTGGTTTGATTGATGCAGAGATGACAAGACGATGGACATCGGAAAATCTATGCGTTGGGAGAGGACGCAGTACAGAAGTTGGCTGCTTTGGTTCCTCCTCCCGCTAAAGCTTTGCCGTCTGCTTCGGTTCCTTCTGCCGCTGATGCTGCTGCCGTGGGCGCGGCCTTAGCCGCAGTTCAGGCCAAGGAGATGAAAACATCGCTTGAGCAGCCTGAGAAAGCTGCTGATTCTACAACAGTTCGGTTGGGTGAAGAGCAAGTCTCGGAAGCTTTTGCGTCCAGCAGCAGTTCAGGCGGCGCTGTTGCTGGGTCGACTGCAAGTGTCTCGGATACTTCACCTAGAATGATCCTAGAACTGCCTCAGCAGCAGCAGCAGGATTAGCAACCGCAGGATCAGCAACAGCAGCAGCAGCAGCAGTTGCCTGCTTCACAAGCAACTGTCGCTCAGCAAAGTGATCAAGCTCAAGTGCCCAAACGTAGCTGAATGATTTCTTTCCTCCAAGTCTCACCGTCACATTCTGTGCCAGGCACTGGAGTTAGGGAAAAGCTAGTTGGACCCATAGCGAAATTTATGTTCCAAGGTGCTAGTTCTGCCGCTGATATGTCTTATAGCGCTCTGAGAAGCGGCAGTTGAGGTCTACTTCCTCTTCTCCGCAGAGACTTGCAGATGCTCCCGCAGGATCTCTGCCATCTTCATCTAACCTCAGCCAGGAACCAATTACTTGTTAGATGATGCAAAAAACAATAAGTAGTATTTGATTGTCTATAAGTTTGGACAGTCTTGCCTTTATCATTTGATAAGGCTGCGAGTAATTTAGTACATAGTAGGCCTCTGTTTCAATTAAAGTTATTTTGTTATTTAAAGGAAGTTTCTTGTTTCTTCATTGTTCGTCGTTCATGTTGAGACTTCAGCCGGGTTAGATTTGAATGACCCTTGTATTTACTTGAGGTAAGTTATCAGGAGAAGGGTCTACTCCGATATTTTTTTTGTGAAGACATGCTTGCATCATTGCTGCCATTGATAATCATTGCTTTTTGCTTGCTGATTTTGTTCATTCCTTTATCATGACTATCTTTAGATATTTCTAACTCACGTTCGCAGGTCTCTTCAGTGTGTGTATTATTTATCAACTCAAATCATATATATATTTCAGGACTTTGAATCGTTTTCTTGACCTTGTCCTTATCAGGGTCAGGTTTCATGTGTCCACGCGAACATGCAATTTAGTTTTTTCTGTTTAAATCATCCAAGCTGCCTTGTACGCAATCTGGCACGCACCGCTTTAGGTCTTAATGAATCATCTCAGTTACTTGATAATTAATTGCAGCATTTCTCCATCCACAAAGTGCTCTGGAATGGCTGGGCTGTGTATCCATCACTTAAGTTCTTGTCTTCTTTGCTGGATCTCAATCATTGTTTTGCCACAATTTTCAGTTTGAACGCTTGGGTTGGAATTCCTGAACCCAATTCCTAAATCATTTGTTCGCAAATAAAAAAAATCAAGTTTATTTTACATTAAGGTTGACAGCAATCAGTTTATTTCAACAATCAACTTAAACAGCAATGAGAGAAATAAAAACAGTATAATTGAGGGGAATAAAAGCATAAGTGAACGGGAATAAAGACAGTAATGAGGGGAAGAAAAGGCAATAGTGAGGGGAATAAAGGCATTAGTGAAAGGGAATAAAACTAGTAATGAGGAGAAGAAAAGGCAGTAGTGATGGGAATAAAAGACAGTAGTGAAGAGAATAAACGCATTAGTAATGGGGAATGAAGGCAGTAATGAGGGGGGAAAAGCCAGTAGCGAAGAGAATAAAAACATTAGTGAAGCGAATAAAGTCAGTAATGAGGGAAATAAAAACAG
>WBZZ01006347.1:80000-90000 GCA_019918135.1 Paulinella micropora
CCATCTTGTATCCTGCCAAGAGCTTCTGCTTCCGACTCAAAATCCAACAGATAAGGCGCAAACTTCACCAACCTTCTGACATGAACGATCTGTTCCCTCCCTTTTCCAAGGGGCACTATCTTATAGTCATAGGCTCCTGTGCGTTGCTTGATCTGATATGGTCCTTGCCATTTACAATAAACCTTGTCCCTGATTCCCACCGGGATGTGAGGTACATACAGTAAAACTGTGTCCCCAATCTGGAACTCCGCATGTTTGAACTTATTCTCCTGCTGTTCGTCTTGTTTCTTACTAGCCTGTTCTCTGGCTCTTGTCACGTACTCCTTGGCCTCAGCAATAGCTCTCAGTCGGACTCTCATGAGCTCATGAGGCTCCCACTTGTCTCCCGGTCTCAAGTTTGCCATTGGCTTGTTCAACACCCTCCCATGAACTAACTGATTCGGGCTGAGCTTCTCCGGGCCTCCCAACGATGACGATGGCAAGGTGTTCATCGAAAATGTGAAAGATCGTATGACTTCCGGCCAAACTGTCTGTTTCTGCATGCAATACGTCTTGACCGCAGCCTTGAGTGTTCTATGCACTCTTTCAATTTTTCCATTAGCCCTAGGATTGTAGGCTGTCACGTACTTCCACTTGAACCCATAGTACTTGCAGAGTTCCTCAGAGAGCCAGTTAATAAATGTCTTGTGGCGATCCGATGTAATTTTCCTGGGTACTCCTATCCTGGGAAATGCATGGTCGATGAGCGCCTTGATCGTAGACTCTTTGGTCTCATCTTTGACTGGAACAGTAATGACGTAGTTAGATGGCCTGTCTAAACCGTCAAAACATACTTGAATCCATCCACTGATTCTGGTAAGGGTCCCACATGGTCAATATGAATAACATCAAAGATATCCGCCGACAGGTCGAACTCCATCAGGTGTCCCTTGTTCGGTTGATATACTGTTTTCGCTCTTTTACAATGAACACATCCTCCCACGAACCTCCTGATCTGTTTGGTCATTCCATGCCACCAAAACTTGCGCATAACCGCCCATTTCATTCGCTCAAATCCTGGATGGCTCGATAACGGACAATGGTGAGCTGCCACCAGAATGTGCAGTCTCAAATCTTTCGGAACCCAAATTGTCCATTTGTCCTCCTGCTTCTCGTATGCTCCTCCTGGGCCCTTAATCCAGATAAGATCATCCTTCCACGTCAGATATTTCATCTGATTCTTGATCTTCTCTGTCAGAGTCTTTCCTGACGGGTTGAGCATGTGTTCCACGAGCTCCTTATATTCCGCATCTGACTTTGTCAGTCTCTTGAAGGCCTCCACCGAAGCGATTCTGATATCCAGCCTATCCTCTTGTATGAGTGCAGCTCTGTCGGGATGTTGGTCTCCTAGGTTTTCCAGCCGGTCTTCCAATGATTTCCCTTCTAGGGATACGCTAGTCCTCCATGATCCGGAAAAGCTGACTCTTCTGAAACCTCCTTCCAGGATTTCTCGTAATCCATGACATCTTGCGTGTCGTAAAGTGAGTCCGCCTTCTCACTTTCTTTCCACAGGATCTCATCGTAGACTTCATAGATTCTACTGTCTAGACAGTCCTTACAACAGATATCCGGTAACGGTTCAGTGGCCGCTTGAAAGGCGTATGCTTCCTCTGATACAAAATGAACTGAGCTTTTCCAATAATCCCTCTTGTAACACACTAACCCTCTGGGTTTCTTCTTGTCAAAGTCATGATCATTCTCCAGTTCCTCCAAGGATAGGGTGCATCCTGACATCGCAAAAACAGACTCCGGTGTCGTGAATCTGAATCGGGCATAGCCTGTGCCATCATGAACAGGATAAGGAGCCTCCATTCTTACTCTGATTGAGTAGACCTCGTCTTCCTTTATTTCCTCCTGTTCAATCTTGTCCTTGCCTTGACGGGACATTGTATCCGCCTTGACATTGTCCTTTCCTTTCAGATACTCGATAGTGAAGTGGTATTCCGCCAGTTCCTGTTGCCATCTGACTAATCGCCCCTTCTGATCCTGACTCATGAGCCATTTCAAGTTGTGATGGTCCGTTCTCACCAACGTGTTCTTGGCTCCCCACAGGTATCCTCTTAGCCTTCTGAAGGCCCAAACGATAGCTAGAGTTTCCCGGTGTCTTGTACAATACTGTCTTTCTTCCTTTGACAGTTGTCTACTAATAAACGTGACGGGTCTTAGTACACCTGATACTTCATCCATTTGTTGTAAGACTCCTCCAATCGCATAGCCCGATGCATCCGTGTCTAGGACAAACGGTTTCTTCCAATCCGGTAACATCAGTACCCGGCCTCCCTCCTTCGAGTCCCTTGATAGCTCTTCTTAAGCTTTGAGCCAGTTTATAGTCCTTATCACTGGAGCTGGCCATGACCCTTCAGCATTTCCATTCTTTAGGAATTCCCGGATACATTGAACTTCGTCTGCAAACCTGGAATAAATTCCCCATAGTACTGAGCCAATGAGACAAATGAATGCAACTCCGACTTGGTCTTGGGCATCTCCATCTCAGCTACTGCGTTTCTCTTCTTGTTCAAAATCGCACATTTTCCTTGAGAGATCTGGTATCCCAAATAAGTAATAGAGTCCTGCGCAAACTCACACTTTTTCGGGTTCAACTTGAGTCCAAAGGCTTTGACTCGCCTTAATACATCTCTGACGTGTTCCACATGATCATCCTCCGCCTTTGAAAATAT
This sequence comes from Paulinella micropora, assembly GCA_019918135.1. Taxonomy (NCBI): domain Eukaryota; phylum Cercozoa; class Imbricatea; order Euglyphida; family Paulinellidae; genus Paulinella; species Paulinella micropora. The sequence goes on from WBZZ01006347.1 coordinate 82,718, forward strand.
GATCACGTCATCAATATAACAAAAAGCATAGACTTCGGTATTGCAATATCTTTCCGTAAAACTCTTGTCCTCATACTTGTCACCAAACATAGTGGTCATTGCCTTCTGGAATACCCCCGGTGAGATCTTAAGTCCCATAGGTAGCACTTTCCACACATACGTTTTCATCCCGATTGAAAAAGCTGTCAACCATCGGCTTCTTTCCGATATTGGGATCTGCCAGAATCCGTTCTTGAGATCAAGCGTTGAATAATCTTTGCTCCATATAAGCTATTAATAGCTTGTTTGATGTCCGGTACCGGTGTGTCGATATCCATGATCACTTTATTGATCCGGAAATAGTTGATACAGAGCCTGAGTGTTCCATCTGGTTTCGCGGCCATGGTCACAGGAGATGAGATTTCCGACAGTCTCTCCTCTATCAAATCTCGATCATGTAGGTCCTCAATGATCTCTTTCGCGATCTTTCCTCATGATAGCTAAGTCTCCCTCTCGACTTCCCTTTCATGTAGTCCCCTGGTTTCCGCGAAATTGACCTCGAAGTCCTTGACTGATCCAGACTCCAATGATCCAAAAGCCTCGATCCCTTCATCAAGTATGTCCTTCAGATTTGCCTTGAACTTGGCTGAACCTTTCCATGAACTTTTCTTTTCCCCCAGCATCTCCTTTGCTTCATTGAGCGTTTTAGCCTTATCTTCCGGGCTGATTGACTTCAATACCTCCTTGTAGTTAGAACTTTTGCGCTGTTCCCATTTGTCAAAGCTCATGTCACTGTTGTATTCCTCCCTTTGAACTTTCTCGTCCTTTGCGAGACCACAAATCTGATCCATGACCATTGCGAATTGTAGGCCATGCGTCTTGTGATAGATCCCCGATATCTGACTAAACGCATTTTTCTAACATCGGACATCTCTCTTTCGAGAAGCAGTTGCCTCCAATCGAATGCCTGTTCTTTTGTTCCCAAATGACATGCAATGATGAGCTTTCTGCCTCTACAAGGAATCGGGATCGGATCATCGATCATGTAGTCTTCAATATCGTTCCACCACATTTCTTTCCTTGTTCCAACAGGTACGACAATAGTCATCTTAATGACCGATACTCGATTCTTTAACGCCCTCTTGATCTCCTTGATCCCATGAGGCAGATGAGGCTCCACTCCCCACTTAGCTGTCAGAAATTCTTGAATTGTTTCTTCTTTCTTCTGGGCCGCGTTCATGGTTACATTCCATACTACGTCAGAATCCATACTTTCGTAGTTGTCAATGTTGACGTGCTCGCCATCCACATGAACAGCCTTCCCATTGAAACCATCCAAGAGCTTGTGTTTCTCGGTCTCCAGGTAATCCAACTTTCTCTGGATTGACTCTAGAATCATTTGTCGATCCGGTTCCATATCTGAGTCCTCTTCCCCGATTTCCATCTGGGTCCAATTGTCCTCAGAGTCCTCCATGCTTAAGTCTGTCATGAACACTCGGTCCTCCATATCATCCATAGACGGATGCCAATTCTCCACCTTTGCCTGGGTAAAGAATGAGTGATCCACTTTACCTTTACAACTTGTAAGGAAGCTCCAATATTTCCGGTCTGGATCAATCTCGTACCTCACGTTTCCATAATATATGTGGTTTTCGTATGTATGAATCCGCGTTCTCATTTGTTTGAGCCCGTTTAGAGAGATCAGGATTGGTCCATCGAAATTCGGAACTATCCAAAACTTGAGTCTGTGCGAAGTTCCATCTTTCAACAAGATGTTCAGAAACACGTAACCCGTCACTGGGGCATCTCCACCGACTCCCTTGACTCGTCCTCCACCTTTAAAGAAATCCCACTGGTTTCCCCACCAGCTCTTGTTCTGATATCGCTGAATGAACTCGTGGCCTACTACATTGATGGAAGCCATGGTATCATTCCCTACTTTACATTTTTCGTCCGGTCCCTCTAAGTACAACTTAGTAAAGAGTAGATCCGAATGAGATTCGAACAATGGTTTGCCACAGCATTTACTGATCCCATCTTTAACTTTAATAAGTCTCTATGGACTCTCTCTCTCTCTCTCTCTCTCTCTCCCTCTCTCTCTCTCTCTCTCTCTCTCTCTCTCTCTCGGTAAATGTCCAAGATCCGGTTCCGCTTCCTGCTTTCTGTTAATACCCTTATCGGGACTTGCTTCCCCTGAACCAGGGTCATGTGAGTTCCGATGACTACACACTTTTGCCTTCCCAGAGGCCCTTTCGGCTTCACAAGCCTTCTGGTTCGAATCAGCGTTGTCCCTTGTTTGTGACTTTTTGCGGTAACCATCTCCTCTTGGGAGTAACATATGGGAATCTCAACTACTTTTCCATCGTAGTCATCCTTAATAAAGATCCACTGATCCTCAAAATTTGGATTCGAGATCGTTGGTTTCTTTTCTTGTTTCGGATCCAATTGTCCTACTACAACGTCTGTATCAACGAATGCATCTCAGGTCGCTGCGGCAGACACCTATAATAATATACATCGTGTCTTGCATCCACAGTCAAGGTTTTGTCAACCTTCTTCCATTCGAACTGGCTCTATGGCCTTCTTACTTGCCTTGGCCTTTATCTCTCGACCCTCCTCCTGCAACGCAAGCAGTTCATGTGCTTCCCGAGCTTCACAAGCTTTCCAAAAATCCTCGATTTGTTTGATCCGATCTTTGAGCGTATATTTGAGGAACTCTCTTCGTCCAGGACCTGACTTGTCCGAGATAACCTCAATACTAGATCTTTCTCGGCTAAGACGATCCGGGCAAGGCTCCTGACACAAGAGCATCCTTGTGCTGAATTGACTCTGAGACTAGTAAATTACCAGTCAGCATGCTTTGAAGGGCTGCCTGTGGCAGGTTGATGCTGAACGCTGCCGGATTTGAATATCCCGACATGTCTCGATCCCTATAGTCATCATGACTGAGACTAGCACCATGATCCAAGTTAGACCTGCGATCACGGTCACGCTCACCGCGGCAATCCCTGTCTTGATCACGGTCCCGTCGTTCTCGATCCTCCCGTTCCCGCTTACGCTTTTCCGCATATTCCCTATCGCGTTTCTCCTTTTCCTCTCGCACGCGACGCTCACGTTGCTCTTTCTCATCCTTGAAGTACTTGGACGTTGGTGTCTTGGCCTCTCTCTTCTTCTCCACATACTGTTGCCAAGCATCCCACGCGTACTTGAGCCCATCCCGTTCTTTCGGAAGAAACAGATCCAAGGTCTGTCTCGGATCAATGAGGAAATGCCTGGCCGCCTCTCGGTATTCCTCAGTGATCCTTATTCGATCAAACCCTTCTTGTTAGGGTAGTCGTGCCAGAATCTGTTGTCACATCCAGGTTTGGTACACTGGCCTTGGTTGTTCCCTGCTGCAATGAATCCCGCCTGGATCATGCATGTTGGCTTCCTTCCAAAGAGCATCGTTCCAACTTCTTCCGATCTCATCCACGGATGCTTGACCCCCGGCCTCACAGTCCTCGCATAACGTTGAGCTTGTGGCCTAGACGGATGAGGAAAAGGATTCTGAGGATTGTAAATAGGAATGGTGATTGACTGGCTCTCCCTCCTGGTCTCCCTCTATCACCTCCCCCGTGTCCTCCACCGTGACTTCCTCCATGACCTCGTCCTTGAGCAGGATTATTAGCCGAAGGTAGAATATTCAGAGTTCTACTCTGAGAAAAAGGGTTTGGACTGCCACTGCGTTCATATCCAGGAGCAGACGGGTACCCATACATGCCTCCTGGTGCTCCAGAGCCCCGCGAGCTTGAATAGAATGCATGCCCTTCACCTGCTGAAAATCCCATCTCGAATCCCCCACCAGCTCTTGCATACTGGTTACTGTCATAGCTTGATGAAGAAGATGAAGAAGAACTGAAGTCTCCCATACTCGTTCTTCCCAAATTCCCAAACGAACTCGAAGCATTAGACAGAGCCTTTGCCACTTCCATCAGGATCTCTACGTCTTCTTTGGACTCGAGCTTTCAATCCAATGGGTTAGCCATGCCACCACTTTCTCTTTCCATTCCCCAACGATCCCTTGCTGACTTCCACTTTGTCTTTGTTCCCATGATCGTAATGATGGAACCAATCAAAGCTTGTCCCGTCTGAGTCGCATTCACGTAGATGGTGCTCAGGGTACTCTTGATCATGTCAGGTTCCGCATTGATGAGCTTGGTCATGCGAACAATCCCAGCCAGGTTCATACTTCCACTCAGGAAATCCTTCTCAATGTATCTGTTACAGAACTGAAGTTCCTGGTGCTTGTCGGTAAGCTTGTAGTATCCGAATTCATGTCCCACCATGAGTCAACTGTCCCAGAACCTCAGCAATTGGCACCTTTGCATCGTTCCTCATCTTTTTGAGTTCCTCTTGTCTCTTCCTCCACTTGTCCTTATCCTGAATCGACGTCCCTTGAGGAAACGTAACTGCTATGTTCAAGAGATGAGTGACTGACGACAGGCTCATGATGTCGTAGTTTCGACAGAGTTCGATGAAACTTCCAATGAACATTCGAGCTTCCAGAACATGAGTAGGCTCGTCCCTGTTCTTTTCTCTCAGAACAAACTTGTCTCTCTTTTGCAGAATTTCCGCTACCCTCTTGATTTTGTCACGCTCCAAGCTCACCTCACCACCACCATGCTCTGCTGACGTTTTGGGTTGCTTCGACGAGCTTGCAGCATCTGAATCCCTGTCTCTCTTTGGAGATTCGACGAGACCTTTTCCGTAACGAGCACTCCCAGAACGATGTTCCTCTAGTTGCACCTGGATCTTCAGGTACAACGTCTCCCTCTCTGGAGCATCCTTGTGTGCATCCTTCAAACACTGCAACAGTCTTCCAAGCGCAACTACCAAATGTCGCAGACATAAAAGCCAAAGGATTTTTGCTCGAATCACTCCCGTGTAATTAGAACCAATCTTGGCCTCCTTGGTAATTCCTGCTGTTGACCATTCCTTTTTCTTGTCATCAGCAGTTGGACTGGGTGGTGTGTCGTCTCCTTCACTTCCACCTTCACCTTCCATCTCTGCTTTGCTTCCTTCTTTCTCCTTCTCAGCCTTTTCTTTGTCGGCTTTTTCTTTTTCCATTTGTTCCCTTGCCAGTTTTTTGGCTTCTGTTTCTGTTGCACTGGATCCAGCACCACTAGAGGATGATGAAGACGAAGACGAAGACGATGATGAAGACGACGACGAAGACGAAGACGAAGACAAACACGAAGACGAAGATGCAGACGAAGACGGAGTAGGCGAATCCTCTTCCGTTGGGTATTCCATCTCTATTGCTTCATCCAGATTTTTCATCATCTTGTGTCTGAACTCCGTCCATCTTGCTCCACTCTGGTTTTGTGCATGCTTGCACACTTGATCCACAGTTTTGGGTCCCCGTTTCAACCAATACTTCCTGATTGCTTCCAAGTACGTTCGGTTCTCCAACTTCATCTGAATCTCTTGATTGAATCCCAGAGGCAGTATGCTGTCAGATGCAGCTCGTTTCAGGTTCACTTGCAGAGCGTTCATAGACCATTTTAGGTCGTTGAAGATTTGTTGCACTGCCTCCTTCCTTACCTTCGCGTCTATATTCTCGTTTAAAATGTTGTGCTCCCCTTTGTATCCGTCAATCAAGAACGTCCACGGGTTCCCCATCTTTGTAACTTTGTTCAGTTTGTCGAACAACTTATCCTTTTCCACTTTTGTAGGAGCCTTCTGACACTCGTCGTAAATGTATTCCTCCACCGACTGCCAGACCAACTCTGCTATCAGGAACAAGTCGTAGGTCAGCACGTTGTAGAAGCCAGATTTCCAAGACTTATCGGTAAGTTCATCCTCTTGAAACGATGCGATGATGACTTCTGCAGCTTTGATTGCACTGTCACCAGAAAGCCTTCGACGAAACTTGGAAGTTTCCTTGTTCTCATGTCGGTGTTGCCTCTCGAATAAATCAACAAAGGTCTTAACTTGCAGCAAAATGGAGCCTGTAGTTTTGAATGTCTTGCGTTGCGCTGCCATATCTTCAAATTCTACCGATCTTGCGAAATGTTCGTCCATCTCGGCTTCCCTGACACTGTCGTCGTCCGTATCACGATCCAATGAACTAGATGAACTAAAAGATGAGCTCATGTGAAAATCTTGAGAAGCACCAGAAAATTTTGGTTTCCTTGAGTGTTCGAAGTGTCCAAAGTGTTTTCTGCTTCCCAGGATCTGAGTTTGAGATTTGCTCAGTGTCCAAGATAGACGTCTCAAGAAGAATGTCACAACTTTCGCAATTCTTGTTCCGCGCCGGTTGAGATCAGGTTCCCCTTTTCGAATTTTTCGAAAAAAATTGTCAAACACCGTATGTAGAAGAGCCTGTAACCGTAGGTGCAGGTTCTTTGTTAGCGACTTCAGTTGTGACAATATACTGAGCCTTTAGTGAGAACGTCCTCTGTTCTTCCCTGTACCTTCCGTGTAAAAAGGGGCGGAGTAAAACAGAGAATTAACAACGATAGACAGGATGAATTTCCTTAAATAGTAGCATTTCAACTGTGTTCAGGTCTAAAAATATAGTCGTTATGATGGGCCGGTAACATCAGTGGTACTATGATATTGAAGTCACCGTTCCAGAAAAGCTATGACACATGATCCTGGTTTTCACATATCATCGCTTCAGCAACTCTTGATTAATCAATGCCAGTGTAGCGTAGGATAGCATTTTACAATTGATACTGTTTTTATGCATATTGAAAATGTGTGAGGAAAATATGTGAAAAAAAGTGGGCTGGTTGGTGCCTGTTTTCAGTGTCCTATTTAAGTCACTTCCAGCTAAGCGGCTATGACATCCTGGCTTTCACAGATCGCTTCAACAACAATTGATTTTATTAATATGTTGCGTAGTATAGCAATTTACCGTTGAATTGCTATTGACGTTTTTATTGAAGTTGAAAACACAAGTGTGGATCTTGCCGGAGTAAGGGTTAATGCTACTATGTAATGTGAGGGCCGGCCGACAGAAAACTAAGCTTTTACTGCTTGAATGCTAATATCATTACCGTACGTAGAATACTATTCACTTTCAGTCTACTTCTAGCGAATACATAAATTAAGTCATTCCTACTAATACTGCAACATAGAAATCACCAACATACCATGCGCGCTATTCAATCTATCACAAAACTTTAGCGAAGGAGGCGACACCTGGACTCACATCGAGCATGTCGAATGCTAAGGGGCTCGGAAATACCAATACATAAATTTCCTCGGGCCAGATCATATGAAGTGCAGTCTTTCACGTCTAATGAATTAAAAAAGTG
>WBZZ01006347.1:105000-107500 GCA_019918135.1 Paulinella micropora
GGTGGAGCGCTTGTGCGAGGAGCAAGTGCAGCAATATATTATTTACATACATATGTATAATAGACGTATGTAATATATATGAATGTAGTTGGTTGAGCGATTGCGCGAGGAGCAAGTACAGCGCGAGTACAGCAACGTTAAGTACATCAACGGTAAATGTAGAAGCTCGTACTCATGTATATATACATACATACACACACACACACACATATATATATATATATTATATATACATTTATATATATATATATATTATATATATATATACATATATATATATATATATGTGTGTGTGTGTGTGTGTGTGTGTGTGTGCTTGTGTGTGCGGTGTGTCGGTGTGTGTGTGTGTGTGTGTGTGAACTCATACTTATGTATGTATGTATGTTGGATGTATGTATGTATGTATATCTATGCAGACTTGGAAGCGCGCGCCGCCGAGCTCACCACAGACAAGGAGCTTATACGGGTATGTTATGTGTTTATGTATACTCCGTATGCTACTCATGCACCACAATACTTATCAGGATATGTCATGTATGTAATATATTGTGATGTATGTCATGCATGTTATATATTATGTATGGAATGTATGACTCACTACCGACAAAGTATGTTATGTATCTTATGTATCTTATGTATGCTATGTATGTTATGTATGTTATAAATGCCTAATTACCGACAAGGAGCTTATCCGGGTATGTCATGTATGTCATGTATGGTATGTATAACTTACCACAGACAAGGACTCGTTCGGGTATTTTATGTCTGTCCTGTCTATTATGTATGTATGTATGTATGCATGTATGTATGTATGTATGTATGTATGTATGTATGTATGTATGCATGCATGTATGCATGTACGTATGCGTGTGCTAGGTGGCCTATGAGGAGTTGCTTCACAAGAAAGACGAGTCCGTGACGGGCAAAGCGGGACAAAACAATCAGTCAGGACAACCGAAAGGCGCAGGGTATGTATGCATGTATATATGTATGTATGCATGTATATGCCGGCCAATTCAAGATTGCCAGCCCACGCGGGCAGTGTATGTATGTATGTATATAATGTATTTATGTCTATATGTATGTTTGTATTAGGTTTCGCTCTACCATGCGCCGCGGAGGCAGTATCTCTCTGGGCAAAGGACAGAGTCTGTTCGGATCTGCCTTCAGCAGCAACTCAACAGCGCAGAATGCACCTTCCATGTACGTCTGACTGCATCTACGTATTTATTATTTATTACATATTGTTCGGGTACGAATGCATCTATGTATTATGTATTATATTTTTTTCGGCCTGCCTTCAGTAGCCATTCCGCGCCACAGAATGCACCTTCCATGCGAGGATGACTACAGCTATGTATGATGTATTATGTATTATGTATTATGTATTATGTATTATGTATTATGTATTATGTATTATGTATTATGTATTATGTATTATGTATTATGTATTATGTATTATGTATTATGTATTATGTATTATGTATTATGTATATGTATGATATTATATATTATGTATTATGTATGATATTATATATTATGTATTATGTATTATGTATAATGTATTACGTATAATGTATTACGTATTATGTATTATGTATTATGTATTATGTATTATGTATTATGTATTCTGTATTATGTATTATGTATTATGTAGTATGTAGTATGTATTATGTATTATGTATTATGTATAATGTATTATGTATTATGTAATTTTCGACTCTGCCTTCAGTAGCAATTTTACGCCACAGAACGCACCCTCTATATATGTATGTGTATATGGAGTATGGATGTGTGTGCGCATGTATGTATGCATGTATGTATGTATGTATGTATGTATGTATGTGTGTGTGCTTAGCTCCCGCCCCACGCCTGCGGTTTCGTTGCCCGTTTCTACTAGTAGCGGGCTGTCTCATTCTAACTCCTCCCACAACAGCCACAGTCCGCTCATCTCTCCCTCTTCCTCCTTCGGCACGCTGCCCCCCGGCGCAGCGCCCTCCCCCGCCAAACACAACAACAACAACAACAACAACAACAACAACAACAACAACAACAACAACAACAACAACAACAACAATATAAATAACAACAACAACAATAACTCCAAGTTCTTGCCCTCCACCGCCTCCTCTCCTCCCCCGCCTCCCGCCTCCGCCACAAGCACAGCAGGTCCATGATATGTATGTATGTTTGTATGTATGTATGTATGTATGCATGCATGTATGTATGTATGTATGTATGTATGTATGTATGCATGTATGTATGCATGTATATGTATGTATGTATGCATGTATGCATGCATGTATGTATGTATGTATGTATGTATGTATGCATGTATGCATGTATGCATGTATGTATGCAGCTGCTGCGTCCTCGTCGCGCGTTCACGCACACACATACATACATGCATACATACATAAATGCATACATACATACATACATACATGTACGTATGTACGCAGCTGCTGTGCCCTCGTTGCCCGTTCGCGCGCACAGCGAA
>WBZZ01006347.1:112500-122500 GCA_019918135.1 Paulinella micropora
AACTTACCGTAGCAGACATCAAAGCGGCGCAATCAGATCTGACTTTTAAGCTTCTTTTTGTCAGGATGGATTTAGTTATGGAAAGCCTGTCGTGCAAATAGGCTTTCCAAAGATGCATGTATCGTAATCATATATACAGTAGTGCTGACTCGACAAAACAGGTTTCAAACCAAACTTGATATGTAAGTACTTACCGTTCAGGACCGGCCCTAAACTATTACTTGCGACAATGACTCAGGCTGCTAATAATATTAACGTATGACAAATGTTCATACAGTTGTAACCACAGTAACTACTAGCCGCCTGGAAAGATCAACTACAAAGCGTAACATAACAAGTACCCCTAAGATAAGGTACCGTGCCTGTATATATTAATATCTGGGTGACTGAGCGGGGGCCTCGGATCATTCCTACCGTGTTTGTCACAACTCCTGACTGTATATTAATACCTAGCCCGAAATTCAACGGTGAGAATGTATCATCGCTATATACCACTATGACTTTTTTTTTTTTTTCTCCAACTTTTTTTTCAAGTTTTTTTCAATTTTTTTTTCAAGTTTTTTTCAAGTTTTTTCAATTTTTTTTCCAATTTTTTTCAAGTCTTTTTTCAACTTTTTTTTTCACGCAAACACTATTTATTAATAATATTAATAAATACTTGCTATTATTGTACAACTAACTAATGACATTCAAGTGCAGACAACTCCTGACAAGAATTCCTGTAATTTTGTCGGTTATAATCAATCCAAGCACTCTGAGAATAACCTAATCTTCCTGCTCTGCAAAATAGAGGAAACCAGTATGGTGGGAAAATGTAGGAGACTGTCAGAGCCAAGCAACAAAAAGGAAACAAAGAGCCATTTCCTCATTGGACATTAATTACCCTTATTGCTCAATTATTCGTTAGTAGTAGTCGTTACTGTTAGTATTATTATTATTTGTTAATACAGTCAATTGTAGTACTTATCCTGGTACTGGTTTCACCAGCTTTTTACCATTACCCATTTTACCCATATCCGTGCGTTACGTGGGTCAATTTCTGGAAGGAACATCTTTTGTGTGACGTCGGCAGTTAGACTGGCGGGAATTGTTTCAGTATTGTTAAATTCTTCAAGGTTGGAAGTCGCAAGTCGGTAGGAGGGGGACGCCCCGAGTGCAGGTTGAAGACGGGAAGAAATTGCGAGGGTTTTTGTCCATTTATGGGCCTTGGAGCGTTTCTGTGCTAACGGATCACAGACGAAGACCTTCGTTCAAGGGGTGTTGGGGTCTACCTTAAGTGACCCCCTACAGGAAAGCGCGCATTTCAACCTCCCCTGGGGATGGACTCTCCTGGGCTCCCGAGCACTTATGCTGATTTACAACCGCATGCCCAACCTCCCCCCCGGGACCAATCCTACGACCCAGCCCGTAACCAATTCTACAATCCAGCTACTGCCGCCCCGCTCTGCCATGACTCCCCACCAAGAGCACCCCGACCTGTGCGACGCCCAGGCCCAGGCAGAGCCCCAACAGATTAATTGGCACCGACGTCTTGCCCTACGCATCAAGAAATTGAAACGCCTCGCACGGTCGGCCCCAACTACCCCTGCACCCATCAACGTCCATGCACGGGACCGCCACGCCCTCTCACTCCTTAATCAGGCCATAACGGCGGAGAACCATATACATAAGCGGGCTCCCATTATACCCCAACACGCCGGCGATCCCGAGGGACACATCCTTCCCTCATCCAAAGTGTTGCGACAATACAGTGACCTGGTCCCAGCTCTCCCAGCCCTGCCCCCCTCATGGGTCCACCAATCGCGTACCGCAAAACACGTCAGCCCAGTACTAACCGGGACCAAACGCATACTCGGCCTAGCGTGCATTGCAGCAAACATCCAACACACTACGAATGGAACGCAAGTCGTTGCCAATCCATCCCTCCCCTTATCAGTCCCAGTACCCCAAAACCCCAAAGGCCCAGATCCACCTGGACAACACCCGTCTCACCCTCTCGCTGGGCATTGGAAATGTTACTACTCACCCCATCCATCCATCCATCCATCCATCTATCTATCTATCTATCTATCTATCTATCTATCTATCTATCTATCTATCTATCTATCTATCTATCTATCTATCTATCTATCTATACAAAGACGCTAATCGTGAACAAACCTACGTGCCCTTACCTGAAATGAATCGCCCGCCTCTACCAACTGTCCCCTTTGACCTCAAGCCACCGTCCTTCTTGGAAACCAAAAGATCTGTGTTTGCCAAGCGTAATGGTGCAGCCCCTGGCAGAGATGGTATTAGCTACCTTGTTTACAAGAGACTTCCCACCGCTTTACTTTTCTTACACAAACTCATTGTCAAGTGTTGGACAACGGATGTAGCTAATAGCTGGGCCCAAGCTGCTATCTCCCTCCTTCATAAGGACGGCGATCCACTTCAGGCCTCAAACTATCGTCCGATTGCTCTGACAAGCTGCTCGGGTAAGGTATTTTTCTCTTTGTGGTCAAAACGCCTAGAGAGTTTTTTGCTAGATAACAAGTACTTTGACAGAGCAAAACAAAAAGGTTTCCTCCGTAACGTTGCAGGATGCCCCGAGCACATTGCTACTACAAAAGCTACCATCAGAAATGCAAAAGATCACTATCGCCAACTGGTCATAGCATGGATTGACCTACAAAACGCTTTTGGAAGCGTAAACCACAACTTGATCCAGTTCGCTCTCTGGTGGTACCACGTGCCCCCTATGTTTGCTCGCATAATCTTTTTATACTACGAACTCTTAGTAGCCACAATCGAAGGGAAAGATTGGTCATCAGAACCCTTTGTTTTTGCTGTTGGCGTTTTTCAAGGATGCTGCATTTCTCCTCTCCTTTTCAACATAGTTTTCAACCTACTCCTTGACCTCCTATCATCCTTGACCAAAAACAACGGTTATCATTTCAAGCATAAGACCTCAACAGATGAAGTCATCGTGCACGAAGCTGCTTATGCTGACGACCTCAAACTACACTGCCGATCCCCGAAACACTGTCAATCGTCCATCAACATGATTGACAAATTTCTGTCATGGTCCAGAACAATGGCCGCGAAACCGCCCAAATGCAAAAGCCTTGCTTTCAAATACTGGACTAAAGCCGACGACTATAAGGGTCTCAAACGATTATTGCCGATCTCGTTCCCACCCTTCGACCTCGCCCTTACTATTACTGGCAAACCGATTGACTTCATCGCTGACAAGCCTTTCAAAGACCTCGGATGGATTGTCTACCATGACCTCAGCGAAAACGAACAACGTGCAGCAATCCAAAAGAAGTTCATTCTTTCTATGCAAGCCATCGATAGCTGCTCGATCAATGGCTTTATGAAATTTTGGCTCTACCAGCACTACGCTGTCCAGTCACTTGCCTGGCCATTTCTCATTTATGACCTCTGCTTATCTTTCGCCAAAACCCTTGAGAAAATTGCGACCCGCTTCCTCAAAAAATGGGCCAATATCTACAAAAGAGCTCTGGTCTCTTGCCTTTACCGCCCACACTCGAAATTCGGTCTACAGCTCCAATCCATCGTCTCTTTTTACCAGCGACTTCAAATCAACCGTGCTCAAATGCTGAAGTACTGCCCAGATAAACACCTCTCGTCCATTTATGCGATGAACCTGACGAAACACGAAACATTTCGAACTATCTGGAAACCAGAGCCTGTGCTCGAAAAGCTTGAGGCACAAGTTGATTTTGAATTCAAACATCGAGGCCAATCCGATCATCTCGGACTTGGCCATGGTCGCTACCCAAAAGAACATTCCATCACAGACCGCAACGACAGGGTTTTAGAATTAGCTGCTGAGACAATACTTGAGACAACCACAGTGCATGACATGGACAAAGCCATGCAAGGGTGCTTCCTTCGTTTTGAAGACGCATGCCCCTTCGACCTCTCCTGGGCTCGCCTCATCGGAACCCGTAATCCCCGTTTAATCTCTTGGGTCATCAACGCAAGCACAAACTCGGTTATTACCCCCGATCTTAGACGTCTGTGGGGAATCATTCCCAACAACAAGTGTGCCCTCTGTTCTGGTCAAGCACATCTATGCCACATCCTCTCCGGTTGCCATGTTGCCCTCAAACAAGGCCGCTATACCTGGCGTCATGACTCTGTGCTCTGCACTATTGAAGCTCCCCTTCAAAAACACATCGAGAGCCATAACAAACGCTCCCCTATAGACCAAAATGAATCAAAGTCTATGTTTGTGAAAGAGGGCGAGCAGAAGCCTAAGGGGCAGTCATTTCATCGTCCATCTCTGCTCGACACCGTAAACGATTGGCAGCTCCAAACCCAATACACCGGTTCTGAGCAAGCCTTTCCTGTCCACATTTGTGTCACTGACCTCCGCCCCGATATCGTTGTCTGGTCACTGTCTACCAAGATATGTATTCTGATCGAGCTAACGTGCCCGGTCGAGGAAAACATCCTTGACGCACGAGCCTACAAGACCAACCGATACAACAAGCTCAAATCTCAAATCGAGGACAACGGATGGACCTGCCACCTTCGACCAATCGAATGCGGGGCTCGCGGCATGGTATCGTTCTCTGTTCATCGATGTTTCCGCGCCTTGGGTTTTTCCCATCCCCAATCCAAATCCCTTTGCTTCAAGCTATCCTCCTGCGTAGCTCGTTGCTCTTTTGCGATTTATCGCTCCTGTGCAGTCAAAAATTGGACTAATCTTCCTCTAGTCCGTATTGGTGACTGCATTCCATCATAGCCGTCCAGTGTTGCATAGCCCGGGCTAGGTCCCTGCGGGGGTTTAGGCCTCATACAATGTCATCATTGTAGCTTGCGCAAGCTTACGGTGCTCAAAACACTTGGACTAACGGCTTCCTTTTCTTTCTCTTCTTCCTTATCCTCCCACTCTCCATTCCTAGATTGCCTTTTTCTTCAACGTCCTTCCTCCTCTTCTTTTTCCAGAACACAGTCTACCCGTGATTCCCATCCCGGACACATGCACAGTACACAAATTATTGTTTGATGTGAAACTGCGTTCCTTTGCAAGGACTACATTCCTTTGCGACATCTCATCTATCTATCTATCTATCTATCTATCTATCTATATATCTATATATCTATCTATCTATCAACTACTAGCCTAATATTATAATTGGTAATAGTGTAGTGGCAAGTACTTTTTTACAGTATTGAAAGTGTTTGCGCAAAAAAAAAAAAAAAAAAAAAAAAAAAAAAAAAAAAAGAAGTGATAATTGTGATTGCGTTGACCTCCTTCTGAGCCTGACTTCCTCTTTTGAGTGTCACACTCCAGTCCGTTTTGAAATTCTTCTCACTACTTCTAAAGAGAATGCGTGCAAGTGTTCTGCACCAGGTGGCACCATAATCGTTCAGTGGGAATGAGCGTACGGCGAAATTTACAATGAGCTTTTCGGAGTGTAGGAGGCTACCGCCCTCCCCGTGGCTCACTTTGCTCTGCCCGGCGTAGCGGCAGCGTACTCAGCGACCTGTGCGTTGTGTCCCTCAGGAAGCATCCCCTGCATCCCCCGCCGTCCCGGTCATACTGAGCCAAGCACGGGCATACCTCGCCCCGAGCTCGCGCGCGCTGGCCGCGTCGAAGTGCAGCCAGTCGCCGTTGTGGGTCAGCCATTCTGCGCTGGCCCAGCCCACCCCGGAAACACTGTCACACGTCAGCTCAGGCGGACACTGAGTGCTGCTGCTGCTGCTGCTGCTAGCTGTTATGTCCTGGTCAGACGCTCGTGCACAATCGTCATGTCCTGCACAGATAGATAGATAGACAGATGGATAGATAGATAGATAGATAGATAGATAGATAGATAGATAGATAGATAGATAAGATAGACACAAACCTGCTCGGGCCGACGCGCTGACAGAGGCCTGCGCAATAGATAGCAATCAATGATAGATAGATAGATAGAAATAGATAGATAGATAGATGGATAGATAGATAGATAGATAGATAGATAGATAGATAGATATATAGATAGATAGATAAATAGATAGCTAGATAGCTAGATAGATAGATAGCTAGCTAGATAGATAGACAGATAGATAGATAGATAGATAGATAGATAGATAGATAGATAGATAGATAGATAGATAGATAGGTAGGTAGCTACGCGTGCGATGCCTTTGAGCGCGCCGTTGACGGTGGCGTGGTGCACGAAGCGCGAGTCAGTGGCGCTAAGAAAGAGGAGGGACAGGAGTGCAAGGAAGGAAGGAAGGTGGGAAGGAAGGTGGGAAGGTGGGGAGGAAGGTGGGAAGGAAGGAAGGAAGGAAGGAAGGAAGGAAAGTGGGAAGGAAGGTGGGAATAAAAGTGGAAGAAGGTGGGAAGGAAAGTGGGAAGGAAAGTGGGAAGGAAAGTGGGAAGGAAGGAAGGCGACAGTGGCGCTGAGCAAGACGAGGGACAGGAAAATACAGGAAGGAAGGAAGGAAAGGAGGAAGAAAGAAAGAAAGAAAGAAGGAAGGAAGGAAGGAAGGAAGGAGGAAAAGGAAGCAAGAGGGAAGTTAGACAGAAAGAAGAAAGAAAAGAAAGAAAAGAAAGAAACAGAAGAGAAAGGAGGATCGAAGACAGACAGAAATGAACAGAGAAAAGGAAAGGAAAGAAATTAAAAAAAGGGAACAAAAGAAGGGAGAAAGGGGACTCTCTCTGTTTCTGTCTGTCTGTCGGTCTGTCTGTCTCTCTCTCTCTCTCTCTATATATATATATATATATATATATATATAGAAAATATATATATATACATATACGTATGCCCTCCTCTTTTTCAATTTGTATGCATTTTCGTGTTGTGCGGCTGCTATCTGAGCGTATGGAGGAAGTGGCCTCTATCTCTCTCTCTCTCTCTCTCTCTCTCTCTCTCTCTTTCAATTTGTATGTATTTGCGTGATGTGCTGCTGCTACCTGAGCGTCTGGAGGAAGTGGCCGAGCTCGCCTAGATGAAATATCGACTAATGTCAGAAAAAAGGAGCTTCTGATTTCGTCAACCAGGAAGTCTGTGGGTAAAGTATTAACCCGATGCCCAGCTAAGCCGTGATGTTTGCACGGAAGGGACTGATACAGGCAATACCAAAGCTTCCTAGTACCAGGCGGGGCCAGGGCTCGTTCCATAAAGCGCCCCTTGCAGAACGAGCTCCCACCTCCATTACAGAGGGCCCAGTAAGCAGATGGAGTTTCGAGACTGTTCGACAGTCTAGTATAAACCGACAGAGCACTGTGGGTTTTATTCCGGGCTCAACAAGCGAGAAAGGGCACCCTGAGGGAACAGGATTGTGCTTCCCGTCGCTATTTCGGCATATGACTTATAGGCGTATGGCTAGGCACACATAAGGCACCCCACCACGGGCCCAGCACACCCACACCATCCCCTAATTCTCTGTCTGTCGACAGATGGCACCCATTTCAAAAAATCAAGCCCAAGAGAGGGTCAGTGACACCTCAAGTGGCCTTGGTTCATTCCGTAGAGTAAGTGATAAGATCAACTGATGAAATATCGACTAATGTCAGAAAAAAGGAGCTTCTGATTTCGTCAACCAGGAAGTCTGTGGGTAAAGTATTAACCCGATGCCCAGCTAAGCCGTGATGTTTGCACGGAAGGGACTGATACAGGCAATACCAAAGCTTCCTAGTACCAGGCGGGGCCAGGGCTCGTTCCATAAAGCGCCCCTTGCAGAACGAGCTCCCACCTCCATTACAGAGGGCCCAGTAAGCAGATGGAGTTTCGAGACTGTTCGACAGTCTAGTATAAACCGACAGAGCACTGTGGGTTTTATTCCGGGCTCAACAAGCGAGAAAGGGCACCCTGAGGGAACAGGATTGTGCTTCCCGTCGCTATTTCGGCATATGACTTATAGGCGTATGGCTAGGCACACATAAGGCACCCCACCACGGGCCCAGCACACCCACACCATCCCCTAATTCTCTGTCTGTCGACAGATGGCACCCATTTCAAAAAATCAAGCCCAAGAGAGGGTCAGTGACACCTCAAGTGGCCTTGGTTCATTCCGTAGAGTAAGTGATAAGATCAACTGATGAAATATCGACTAATGTCAGAAAAAAGGAGCTTCTGATTTCGTCAACCAGGAAGTCTGTGGGTAAAGTATTAACCCGATGCCCAGCTAAGCCGTGATGTTTGCAAGATAGATAGATAGATAGATAGATAGATAGATAGATAGATAGATAGATAGATAGATAGATAGATAGATAGATACCTAGTATGAAAGGCAATTCAACTCCACCGCCTGCCGCACCCTGCGAAGAAGAAGAAGAAGAGAAAGAAGAAGAAGAAGAAGAAGAAGAAGAAGAAGAAGAAGAAGAAGAAGATAATGATGATGATGATGATGATGATGATGATGAAGAGGCGGCAGCAGGGAGAGGCAGCAGTGTCACAGCCAGCTGTTTCACCTCCCGCGCCACATCCGCACGGAAGTCCTCAATCATTCCCTGCAGTCTGCTGCGGTACGACCTAGCATCTTGTTCATCTCCACTGTCTGACTCGCCCTGGTGCCACAGCACGACCAGTGAGATGGGCAGGTCCTGGTGGGCCAGGCTACGTAGGGCCGACCGAGTTCGCTCCAGCATGTTTAGGTACAGGTCACCGTGGCCAGGAGGGCTAGAGTCACGTGGCTTTTGGAAGCGCGCGATCGGGACGCCGCCCACCGCGCAGGGGATCACTCGCACCTGCGAACCTGCAGGCAAGTGAGGGAGGACAGTCTTGGCGAAGGACAAGCCCGGGCCCACCGCGACGCGGTCTGGCTTGTCCCAGTGCAGCGGCTCGTGCAAAATGGCCTGCCACTCCTGCGCTTGGTTCAAGGAAAAGAGCTGCCGCTGCTGAGCAGGCGTGGTGGCGTCCTCCACAAGCTGGTCCAAGGGCTGCCCGCGGCCCGCCATGTTCGATTGTCCCGCTAGCACAGCCAGCAGGATGAATGGCTGCTCGGACCCTACTAAGCGCGACTTCTTTTCCCTTGTGCAATCTCCTAGATAGATAGATAGATAGATAGATAGATAGATAGATAGATAGATAGATAGATAGATAGAAGATAGATAGATAAATAGATAGATAGATAGATAGATAGATAGATAGATAGATAGATAGATAGACAGATAGATAGACAGACAGACAGATAGATAGATAGATAGATAGATAGATAGATAGATAGATAGATAGATAGATAGATAGATAGATAGATAGATAGATAGATAGATAGGTAGATAGGTAGATAGGTAGGTAGGTAGGTAGGTAGGTAGGTAGGTAGATATATATATATATATATATATATATATAAAAGACATTTTCACTCCCCCTGCTCTTATATTCACCTGCTCTCATAGCAAAATAATATCGTTATGGCTGAGCCGGTGCCACCAATTTTTGTCAAAAAAGGATTTTTCTTTGCCGATCTTCCAACGAGAAAAAGCAAAGAGCAAATTTATTTTCATTTGTATGTTTTGTGTATGTCTCCTCATTTGGCTTCCGTGGCTATTACACCCCCCCCCCCCCCCCCCCGCCACTCACTTCGTGAGTCTCTGCCCCCCCCCCCTCCCCCCCCGTTGGGGGGGGGTGATAATCATTTATGTATTCAAACTTGTCTATTCAAGTATTAAATACAAGCACTAAAAAAGCATAAAACACACAAAGGAAGATAGAAAAACAGACACAGGAAGCACAAAACCATACCCTTGTTTTACAAAAATACGACAAACTAAGCACACTAAGAGAGATTTAGACGAAATAACGACAAAAACCATATAAACGAAGTTTATATACAATTTTATGAAATAAAATGGTGTTTTTGTCGTTATTTCGTCTAAATCTCTCTTAGTGTGCTTAGTTTGTCGTATTTTTGTAAAACAAGGGTATGTTTTTGTGCTTCCTGTGTCTGTTTCCTATCTTCCTTTGTGTGTTTTATGCTTTTTTAGTGCTTGTATTTAATACTTGAATGGACAAGTTTGAATACATAAATAATCATATAGATAGATAGA
>WBZZ01006347.1:127500-152500 GCA_019918135.1 Paulinella micropora
CTAAGAAAAGAAAACTATATACAGAAACGACCCGCACTTCACGCAAACTAATGCTAACATATTCAACAAATTACCCGACCATGTTTTTCATAAGCCAATTCAAAAAAGAACGTAGGCAATACTTATTAACTTAATCAATCAGGCTCGTAACGCCGGACTCGAAATTTAAATATATTAATAACTACAACCCAGACACTGGTCATTGCCTCGGCCAGCGATTTGCTTTAGGCAATAGCTGTTAGCAGTTACTCCATGAATTATAATTGTACAAGTATCTCTCTAAATAAAAAGAATATTTCCAAAAACACAACAGGTCTGACTCAGAACGCTCCCAGAGTCTCTGCTCTTCCTCAATGTGCACAGCAAATGCAAGACTAATTTTTACAGGTGTACACCCCATACGCAAAAGGTCAGGTAAAATCCATAAGGTTTGAAATAAAATACACCGGTATTTAGTTTAGGACAGTGAAGCGCTCCAGTTCGGAGTATCACTGTGCAACAGAAGGTATCATGCGATTTGACAGCCGAAACGTACGGTTCCAAAAAAACTGTTGAAAAAAAGGTGTCTGAGTCGGAGACAAAACAGAGCGTTCCAGGGTTGTGGCAGAGTGCAACCTCAAAAAAAGATATCACAAAAGTCTGCATGGCTGAGCAACCTACAGAGCCTTGCACAGTTCATCGACACCAGAAACGTGCACGTGCATGCAAACCGACAGGTAGCATCTTGACTGCTATGCTGTGTTAGCATCTGTTTGATTTATGTAAAATTTACTTTGATTTTTTCTTTTCTTTTCTTCATATAAATATATATATCATTTATCAATAATAGACAGGTCTATCTCGTATATCATAAAATAAGCCTTAGAAACACATAAAACACAAACAGGAATACAGGAAACACACATATGTTTTACAAAAACACACCTTTGTTTTGACAAAAATACGACAAACTAAGCACACTAAGGATTATTTAGTCAAAATAACGACAAATCATATTTTTATTTCATAAAAATATATATTAAACTTCGTTTAAATATGATTTATCGTTATTTTGACTAAATAAGCCTTAGTGTGCTTAGTTTGTAGTATTTTTGTCAAAACAAAGGTGTGTTTTTGTAAAACATAGGTGTGCTTCCTGTATTCTTGTGTGTTTTATGTGTTTCTAAGTCTTATTTTAGGATATACGAGATAGACCTGTCTATTATTGATAAATGATCATAAAAAATACGATAATTATTCTTAATATTGAAAGTTGTAAAAATATTTATCAATTAAAACCAAAAAGAAAACAAATAAAAACAAAGCGATGCCGAACTATCAAAACTGGAAAATTTATGCAGTGAGAAGTCCAAACACCGACAAAATATATATTGGAAGCACAACACAGCCTTTATCTGTGCGAATGGGAGGACATAGGGCCAATTACAAGAAACACAAGGACGACGAGACGAAAATGAAATCAATTATAAAAATATTTGAAGCGCGTGCTCCTTACATTGAACTAATTGAAAATATATATTGGAAGCACAACACAGCCTTTATCTGTGCGAATGGGAGGACATAGGGCCAATTACAAGAAACACAAGGACGACGAGACGAAAATGAAATCAATTATAAAAATATTTGAAGCGCGTGCTCCTTACATTGAACTAATTGAAAAATGCCCCATGTAATAGCAAAGAGAAATTATTAAAACGAGAAGGCGAATTAATACGACAAAACAGAAAAATAATTGTTAATTTACAAGTGGCGGGGAACTATTTTGAAATGAAATGAGAGATAGAGAGAATGAACAAAGAGAAAAGAGATTTTTTTCAATACTGGAAAAAGTAATCATTCATTTATGTATTAGAAAAAAATAAACATGTCTAATATATAACATACTTCATTTTTTGAAGCAACCACAGGGCAAAATGTGGAACGAAAACGACAGAAAATTTATCAAACAATTAAATGTGGCGGACACAGAGCAAAAAATATATGATGTCGTATCAAACTTTTTTACAAGCGACGCGAACCCATCAAATGCCTTTCATAATGCTATTTTGTTATTATTTAGTAAAACAACAACAGAAGACGAAATGCTAAAAGCGATACAAATTATGTATACAAAATACACTATTATTTATCCGAATACAACTTCAAGGAGGCAGATATTAAGCGAAGTGAGAACAAAAGCAATAAAACCAAATCAAACAAAAAAGTATATGAGATGTCTAAATTAGATAAATATTTTAATATCAATGAATACGAACGAATTGAAATTGTTGAGGGGTATAAAAAGGATGTCAAACAGAAAAACAAACAAAAAATACAAATCGATGTGCGGGAAGTAATGCCAAAAATGAATGAAATGATTTTGAGCAATGACCCTTATATGAAACTATTGGTTTTAATGTTAGCAATAGGGACAAGGCCTGTTGAGATATTTGACAAAAACACTTATGAATTAATACTTGATAATCCTTCATGGCTGCGAGTGGATAATCTAGCGAAGAAACGAGAGGGATAAAAAAAGAATTGGACTGAGAGGCCCGTTGTTTTATTTACTCCTTCTTTTGTTATTGAACAAGTAAATTCAATAAGAAACCACTTCAAGAAAAAGAAAGCAATTATTATCAACAACGAGGGACAATTAGACAAACAGAAAAACAACGAATTAAACAAACTAATAATTAAAGTGTTTCCTTGGTTCGCAGATTATAAACAAAGGTCTTCAATGTTGCGAAAATTATATGTGAGAGTTTGTCATACACGAATTTTGCTGACCCGAAAACAACAAATTTTAATACTTGGGTTTCCAATGTGTTGGGGCACGGCGATATGCTTACGAGTTTTTCTTATAGTTGGTGAATGTGTTAGATCCAGAAGAAATCAAAGCGGAAGGAATAAAAACAGAGTTGGAAGAATTGAGGCGAAAAATATATTCATGTTTGAATGTCAAAGGAATTGAAGCCGAAGACATAGAGGACGACGACTGCAAATACAAACCCTTATGCAAAAAAGCAAGCAGTGAAGATAAAAACAAATTACTCGAACGAATATGGAGCGAACACGGGGGCAAGATAACTAATATCAAATTGCGAAAAATAAGGAATTGGAGCTGTTATTGTAAATGAGTTTGTAATGAGTAAAAAAAAAACCAAGACAGAGGAAACAAAGCAAACCACTGAAGCAAAGCAACCCGAAGCAAACCAAACTGAGAAAAAGAAAGCTGGCTATAAACTCATAGACGAAAACGGTGTAAGCCAACCAATAAGACGGAGTAGCCGATTGAAAAAAAAGAAAAGCATTCAATAAAATCTCTTTGAATAATGGGGTTTTTGTTTTTTGTTTTGTTTCTTTTTTCTGTTTTTTTTCTGATTAAAACTTTTGAGAAATTCAATTAACTTTTTTGGTGTGTTGAAAAACACATAAATATTTTAGTGTGTTGAAAACACACATTAGACGGCGGCCGCGGACGCGGAGACATCCATCGGCGCGGGTAGGGGATTGCTGGGAGGAATTGCTTGGACAACTCTGTTTAAAGCATCGTCAAATAATACGCCACCCGTAATGAGTTGATAAACCCGTTTATATTGTTGCTCGCAAAATCCTGATATTTTTCTGTGTCACCCCTGCTGTATCCATTGCTTAAACTTTTTGGTCTCCGTCGTAATTTGCTCCTGCTTGAGTTCCAAAATCCTGAAGAAATCAATATCCTCTGTAATTTCTTTTGCATCTCTTAATTTCTGCCGTAGGGCTTTAACCTCTTGTTCTTTTTTCGTTCTCGCTTTGGTCAAAGAAATAATTCGGTGAGACAAAGATTTAATTTCCCCCTCGGTCTTGTCAAGTGAAGCCCGTATTTCATCAACATTATTGCTTAATTTTTTTCGTCGTTTAATTCGCCTTTCAAATACTTTTCAACTTCCTGATCTGACTCTGGGGCACTTCGTGAAACAATACTACGGCTGTCGCTCATAGTGCGTGTTTGGTCTTCTTTTTGCTTTGGACAAAGGACAAAAGTGATCACCTTTTGGAAAAAATTGGTTGCGCGGGCTTCGGCCAAAATTGGTGTATCGGTCTGGTCTAACGAAAAAAAAATAGTTGCTAGGGCTCACGAAAAAAAAGTGGTGTGTGGGTTATGAAGGCTGTGGCGGTGAGTTCGTTGTTAATTTGTTTTTTTTTTTTTGTTGGTATCGTTCTCGTCGTTGTTCGTTGATTGCTTCTTTGTGTGTTTCGTGGCATTCCTTCTTTTTCTGTGATATTGCTTCTTTGTGTGTTTCGCTTTATTTTTTTACTTGTTGCTGTACTGCTTCTTTGTTTGCTACATAATATTCTTGTTTATGTTGTCTTATTGCTTCTTTGTTTGCTTCATAATATTTCTTGTGTCGTTGCTGTGTTGCTTCTTTGTTTGCTTCATAATATTCCTTCCGTGTTCGTCCTGCTACGTATTTATTACAACAATTGATAGTATTGCGGATTGCTTCACCTTCATATTTGGCTAATTGTTCTTTATTATCGCACGGGCATTCACGGAGTAATTCAATGTAAGCATCTCCCGTGCGTAAGATTTCAAAAGATGTAATATAACTCCGTTTTCCATTAGTCCATACTTTGAAGTCTTCTTTATGTTTGGATAATTGTTTGCTCAGTTGTGTAGTTGCTCCAACATATATTTTCTCAGTGTGCGGTGATCGGATTACATACAATCTTGCTTTGCTGTAATCAACGGGGGCTTTTGGTTTTCGCGGTGTTGTCATTCTATATTATTCCATTTTATTCTATTGTGCTTAATATATAATTAAGGGTCTTCTATAATATATTCTTTTAAGCACGATTTACTACAAAAATTATCAATCGTATGTAATAGCCCCGTGTCGTATATATTATAAATGTCTTCATCTACAGAAAAGCAAAGAGATAGCCCGCAGTTAATACATAAATCTGCTGTGCTATAAATGACATCACCATAAACTAAGCCTTTAATGTGTTCCTTTGTCTGTCGGCAGTCGTCCAACAATGTCAGTCATTCTTATTCTTACTTTTCTTTTTCGTGTATGAATTGATAATGATAAGCATTTGTTCAGTGGTTAGTCTCTCTTTTGGCATCATATACAATGATTTTAAAAGAATGAAGTAAGTAAGAGGAGTTAAGTGGGGCTATTATTGGGTATAAGTGGGAGGCAGGGGGTTAAATATTCTGCCCCCGTTGTTTTCCCTTATTTACACTAAGCCCCCTTTCCGATTTCCCTTTTTATTTCCCCTTATTCACACTAAGCATTATTTCCCCCTTTTTCTTCTTACATTAAAAAGGGGTATCTTTTTCTACTTCTTATAGGAAAAAAGTCTAGATACCCCTAAATGAATACAAAGCATATTTAACCCTTAATTCATTCAGTTTCCACCCTAAAAAAAGATACCCCCTCAAAATCTTGAGTAAAATTAATAGTAAGAAGAATTTTTATATTTTGATTGCTCCACATAAAAAGATAACATTTTATCGCATTAAAAAAGATACCCCATAAAAAGATACACCCAAACATAATAAAAAAGATACCCCATTAAAAAAGATACCCCAAAAAAAGATACCCCAAAAAAGATACTCCACATTAACAAACTTATTCATTCGCCTAAATACGGCCACCCGTTAATTTTCCTTAATTCTTCTTCTTTCTTAAACATTACATCTAATGTTTTATTCGGTCTTATTTCGTAATATGTTGCATGCTTATTGGTCGCAGTCAATGAAACTCCCCATTCCGCTCTCATAGCGGTATTAATATAATATAATGTGTCTCTAAGAAATGATTTGTTTGAAGGGTCGCTCATATGGTTTATAATCTTTTTTTGTTTCTTCGTGTCGGTCGTGTATAAAACTAATTCTTCTTCGTTTGCTAGCCATTCCTGCTTTTTAATAGTTTCTTTTAATTCCTCTGTGCTTATCTGTGTTTTAAAATCCCATATGTTTTTTAACCCTAAACCGCTTATGACTTGTATAAGGTTTTTATGTTTGCTAAATTTCCTTTCGGTATTTTTTGTATTGTGTGAATATTCGGAAATCCCGCATTGAACGGTGTTCCCGTCTCTGTCCTATTTTGTCGCATTCTTCTCGTTTCGCTTTTTGTCTTGTCGTTCAACTGCTTTCAATCCTTCGCTTAATTTGTCTTCTACATCCTTATTATATGGCCTATAATTCCATATATATTGCCTTAGTCTGTCGTCGTCAAATATCTTATAGAATAAATCGTTTTTCGGTTCGTCTGTGTTGTCTTTCAACATCTCCTTTTTTATTTTTGCTTTTTTAAACTCCAACTCCTCGGCGGGTGTCCATTCCTTCTCTGTTTCTTTCTTCAAATTTTCATATTCCTTATCTGTAATGGTTCGGGCATTAAATACCGCGGTCGCATCCTCTTTTTTAATTATCGCTTCTGTTATTTTTGCCCCTTTAATTGTCGGCTCGCTCGCATCTGGTGTGTCAAGGTCGCTTATTTCATAGTCGGCCATTATGAAATGATTTATTAAATTCTGTATCCATTGCCTCGCGTCTTTGTTCTGTTCTACTTTGTTTTTCGCTAATACTTTTATATAATCGTTTGCCACTACATCCACGGCCCCATATCGGTTATAAGTCCAATCTGTCAAGGGGGCTATTTCTTCCCGCTTATGTAATATGTTAAGGCTCGCACTCAATTGCCTTAAATATTGAGTTTCGCTTTCTATGGTCGCTATGTTGTAATTTTTATAAAATAAGTATATGTCGTTTTCTATCGGGTGCCTTATTCTTCCCAACATCTGGAAGAAATCCCCGCTCATATTAGTTTTATTACAAGCCACGGCCACAATATTATTAAAAATTCCTTTATATGAATAATCTAATCCTCCCGTAATTGCTGGACTATAAATTACTATATCATATTCCGCCCATTTCTTGTAGTCGTTGGCCATTGCTTCTTTTACTTCCTCCGTTTTGTTGGTCTCGCCCGTTATTAATAGCACCTTGTGCCCATCTCTCTTTAACATTTTTGCCAATGTTCTAAGCCGTCTTTTTCCAATATTCGCGGGGACTAATATTTTTTTGCCCTCCTTTCTTAATTTAATAATCTGTTCGTAAGCCTCGCCAATATTGCCCTCCTTATATGAATGTGCCGTTTTGTCTTGCTCTGTGGTTCATTGTTAATAAATAAAGTTTTTGTCCCGCGGAAGATTTTCCGCCTTATGTTTTGAAAAAATTCTATATCGTCGGCTTTTAGTGTGCCAGACATTAATATTATTTGGTCGGCCGTGCCTATTACGTATTTAATCATCTCCCAATTATTCTTATTGTTTCGGGACTTCTTGAAAGTGTCGCTCGTTAAGTGCTTTATGAATTGGTCGGCCTCGTCAATGACTAATTTATTTATTGGCTCTCCGCTTATCGGTATTCTGTGGAAACTATCGGCTTGAATGTTTTGATTGTTCTTTTTAGTTTTCCCCTTCGGCTCGTCTCTGTAATCCACATTTAAGGGGTATTTGTTTTTGTAGTCGCTCGCAAGTGTCCGTCGATAACTGCTTATGATTGATTTAAAGGGTTTTTTCTTTGCTAATTCTAATATCGCGGTCGTGTAATCCTCTTTATGTTTTTCTAATGTTTCGCGGGCCGAGTGGTTATTTTTTAATTTTTCTACCTCCGCATATTTTTTCATGGCCGTTGGTGTCAATTTAGCCCCGCGTATCAAAGTGGATATTTCTCCACAATTTAAAATAAGGTCTGTGATCGCCTTAGAGTTCGCTGTCGTCTTCCCTGTGCCTAATCCGCTTTTACTTGCTATAATGTCATATGTCGGGGTCGGCTTGTATTGCTCTTCCATAAATTCTTTAATGTCGCTACAAAAGGCTTCTTTAGTGTGTATTATGTCCGCCCCAATAATATTAAGTTTTTCTATAAGTTCCTCTTTCTCTCGTTGTTGGATTGCTTCGCGGTTCTCGTTGGCCGTTTTAATGTTATATTTGATTTTCTCCGCATATGTTGTATTAGTTCCCGCCGTTAAAGTGATATAAAGGGGGCTCTCGCCTTTAAGTTCGGCTTCCCCTTTTTGCTTCCAACACCCCGCAATTTTGGCCCCGCTTGGAAATTGTAATATAAAAAGTGTGTTGTCCGTTTCGTGTATTCGGTCGCAAAAATAGCACAAGGTCGGCATTAGTCTTTTTAATTTATATGTTTTCATTAGCCCTTCTTCGGTTTCCGTTTCGCTTATGTTCTTAATCGTGTGTTGGCTCGCCTCGTGTTCCAATACGGGCACCGCTCCAAATAACTTATTAATATTAATGTCAAAGTTTTTCACCACCGCGGGCCGTTTGTTGGTTAGTCGGCCCATGTCATGCTCGGCCGTAGTGATTAATAGTTGTTCATAAAAGTCATTTGCAACCTCGCTTAAGCCCTTTGTTATAAGGCGGTCGCCCTCAATACCTTCAACGAATTCTAATTGACGATTACCTCCTTTTTTAACCGCATAAGGGGCCCTCATTCCGCTTGGAGTTCCGCTTTTATGATAAACGGCCAAATCGTAGCCCAACTCTTTATAATCGGGCAATTCGGCTTTAATGATTTCTTTAATTTCCGTTGCATCGCCGTAAAGTTCCCCACTATTACACACGAAATGAAACGAATTGACATATTTCTCTTTTTTGTTTGAATACCCGCACCCACTGCGGGCTATCATATCGTCGCCGAATAACTCAACGAAGGCCTCGCGGGCTCTCCGATAGTCGGAGACTTTGTTTAAGGCTTGGTCTTCCTCCGTGTCGTATGTTTTGTCAATGTCGGCATATGGTTTCAAAAATAAAGCGGTTCCTAAACTTTCCATCGAGTGCGGATTTTCCTTCACGAAATCCAACAGGTCAGGGGTCGCTACCTTTACGGCATACAATGAAGAATCCTTCATTTCACGAAAGAAAACCCTATAACCGCCTTCCGCACCATTGACATTTATTTTTTGTTGAGTTTTTTATCGCCCCCACCATATACAGGGGCCCCGTCCCGCACCATCCCACACACACCATCACTCATTTTTTTTTTATATTCTTACAAAAATAAAAATTTGAAAAATAAATAATTATTATAAAGTATGTGTCATTAATTATTTAAATTGAAATACGGCTAATGTTATTATTAAAGAAGATTAATTAATTAATTTTATTCTAAATAAATATATCCGATATAATATAAGACAAAGGGGACAATGACAACAACAAACACAGAACCAAATAATATCACCGCTTCCGAGTGTGGCGGAGACAATAGCATAATTAAAAGACCCGTTGGCCGTCCCGTTGGTAGTCTCAAAAGAGACAGGGCAACACCACCAGAACCAAAAAAAGAAATCATAAACGGACAGACTTATTATTTTTCCTTCGTCAAACACCAGACAAAGGAAGGCAAAACCCGATTTTATAAAATTAAGAAAGCATACACTCCCGCAACAGAGAGGAAACGGCGGGCGGTTTATGGAAACCCGAATTACACACAAAAAAAGAAGCAAAAGACACACACCATAAAAAAAGCACTAAACGACAATATGAATAAATTGACATTGGAAGATTTGGACACATTAGCCCGCATTTTTACAGAGTGCGATTTAACCCTCGTTAAAAACAATATAATAAGGCTTCATAAAGAAGACCTCACAACACCCGCCATAACGGCATAGATAGATAGATAGATAGATAGATAGATAGATAGATAGGTAGGTAGGTAGATATGTTTGTCTATCAGCTCTGCATATCCGAAGACATAGGCATCCATTCCACCCTGCCGCCAATCGGCGACTGGGTAGCGGCTGGGAGGGAGCACTAAGCTCCGAATTTATGCAGTCTGAACCCTCCCTGGCTGGAGGGCTCAGACTGGTTCCAGACACGTGTCCGTGATCACGTGCCCCGCCAAGGCTCGGGCCCGAGGGGTACACCAACCCTCGAGGTTCATCCAAGGCGACCACTTTCGCGGCGGCCGGACTATACCTTAAGATCTCCCTGCTTATGTGCCTACCCGCACACAGGAACATCCCACTCCCGTCTAGTCTCTGAACCTTTCCCATTTGCCAGGCTACCACTGGACAGCGGCGACGGATGACTACCAGATCCGCTTAGCGGAGCAGCGGTAGTCGACCGATTAGGCCCGTGCGCAGGGTAGGGACTTGGCTGCGGATTACCTATCATTCCCTGCGTGGCCATATCCTTCGCGTTTTTACCATCCGACGAGCGTTACCTTTCCTGCTGCACCTTGCGGTTTCCCGCAGGCCGCGGTATCGAAGGCTCTCAGGGCTTTCCCGAACAGTTTGAGAGTGTATCAAAGGCACACGAAGGGTAGTCGTCAGCCCTGGCCAGTCACACTGCACCAGCTGCGATGAATCCAGAACACACAGCTGGGCAGGGCTGTAAGGGGGGGTGTGGATGTGCGAGCAAGACATAGCTGAAGACTTGCCCGCGTGCCTAGCCCCCCGGATAGATAGATAGATAGATAGATAGATAGATAGATAGATAGATAGATAGATAGATAGATAGATAGATGGATGGATGGATGGATGGATGGATGGATGGATGAATAGATGAAATATCGACTAATGTCAGAAAAAAGGAGCTTCTGATTTCGTCAACCAAGGAAGTCTGTGGGTAAAGTATTAACCCGATGCCCAGCTAAGCCGTGATGTTTGCACGGAAGGGACTGATACAGGCAATACCAAAGCTCCCTAGTACCAGGCGGGGCCAGGGCTCGTTCCATAAGCGCCCCTTGCAGAACGAGCTCCCACCTCCATTACAGAGGGCCCAGTAAGCAGATGGAGTTTCGAGTCTAGTAAAAACCGACAGAGCACTGTGGGTAGATAGATAGATAGATAGATAGATAGATAGATAGATAGATAGATAGATAGATAGATAGATAGATAGATGGATGGATGGATGGATGGATGGATGGATAGATAGATAGATAGATAGATAGATAGATAGATAGATAGATAGATAGATAGGTAGATAGATAGATAGATACATAGATAGATATATTTGGTCTATCAGCTCTGCATCTGAAGACGTAGGCATCCATTCCACCCCACCACCAGTTGGTGGCTGGCCAGCGGGCTGGAGATGGGCACTAGGCCCCGGAAATGTGCAGTCTGACGAAAGATAGATAGAAAGATAGATAGATAGATAGATAGATAGATAGATAGATAGATAGATAGATAGATAGATAGATAGATAGATAGATATATCTATCTATTTATCTATCTATTTATCTATCTTATCTATCTTATCTATCTTATCTATCTATCTATCTATCTATCTATCTATCTATCTCTCTCTCTTTCTCTCTCTCTCTCCCTCTCTTTCTCTCTCTCTCTCTCTTTCTCTCTCTCTCCCTCTCTCTCTCTCTCTCTGTATATATATATGCACTCTATCTATCTATCTACTATCTATCTATCTATCTCTCTCTCTCTCTCTCTTTCTATCTATGTATCTATTTATCTGTCTATCTATCTATCCTATCCTATCCTATCCTATCCTATCCTATCCTGGTGCGGAAAAGGGGGGGTGGACGGCGGGGGCGGGGTACACAATTTCCATTTCCCCCCTCCCTCCAAACCCCCCACCCCCTACTCCCAACACCTTTCAGGATAATAATAATAATAATAATAATAATAATAATAATAATAATAATAATAATAATAATAATAATAATAATAATAGTGTATCTCCTGCCAATTGCTGAGCCAAAAGGTCATGTGCATCCAGTCCTCCATTCCATAAGGAAAGTCTCCACACCAATCGGTGGAATAAAGGAAGTGACGGCATAGAACATTACTCTAGGAGCTTTGTACCAATCAGCCCATGGAAAGGACCGATGGCCTATGTACTCCCTAAGAACATTACTCTAGGAGCTTTATACCAATCAGCCCATGGAAAGGACCGATGGCCTATGTACTCCCTAAATAATAATAATAATAATAATAATAATAATAATAATAATAATAATAATAATAATAATAATAATAATAATAATAATAATAGTGCTTCTCTGTCAATGGCTGATGCATTTCTGCACATGCGCCTCCATCGTCTCACCCGTGAGGGGAGTACGAAGAATTGACGATAGGCTCTAATGACACCCCCGCAAGGACAGTTCCAACACTTCCAGACGGACCGGTATGTTCAATGAAAACACTGGTCCAGACGGATCGGTATGTTCAATGAAAATACTGGTGGCACCGACGGGAATCGAACTGGCGACAGGGCCCAAATGGAATAATAATAATAATAATAATAATAATAATAATAATGTATCTCCTGCCAATTGCTGAGCCAAAAGGCCATGTGCATCCAGTCCTCCATTCCATAAGGAAAGTCTCCACACCAATCGGTGGAATAAAGGAAGTGACGGCATAGAACATTACTCTAGGAGCTTTAAACCAATCAGCCCATGGAAAGGGACCGATGGCCTATGTACTGCCTAATAATAATAATAATAATAATAATAATAATAATAATAATAATAATAATAATAGACTTATCAGTCAATTGGCCTTTGATCCTGTCGGACATGTGCCTCCATTGGTAGCACGGGGCCGTTCGGTGACGCGGCTCCGCTCCAAAGACTCGACTGGCGGCGCAATGTGCAAATGAGCGTGCTGTGCATGTGCAAGTGGGTGCAAGGAGTGAGAGGAGTTATCTGCCGAGAAGAAGTCCGCGACGCTGCGCTGACCTCCACCTACAACAGATCTAGCCAGACATTCTACCTGACTAGGCCTTCCCCTCCTTCTACCCACCTCCTGAACGACCGTGAGGTCGACCACCTCCTCCTCCTCCTCCGCCCCCTCTGCCTCCCTGATCTGCGCCTCCAACTCCTCCCACTCCTTCCAGATGGTGGCAACAAACCTTCCTAACTCCTCCTCCACCTCTTCTGGGACAGGGATAAACAAAACGCCGAGCATCGCCGCCATCTTTTCATCCTCCCCCTTCAGCCATTCCTCTTTGAAGAGCCTCATCTCCTCCTCCGCCTCCCGCAGTCCCCTGTGATAAAGCCCTCCTCGATTCAGCATGAGGGGCTGCCGGGCTTGCGCCTCATCGATAAACTTAAACAGTGCCTCACGAGAGCTCGCAAACGTTGGGCAATGCAGCAGGAAGTGACGTAACGACTCGTTAACCTCAGTGCCACACAAGGCGAAACAGCTTGAGCAGTCCGGCGAGCATGAGCCAAATTTGGATCGGTAGAGGCGAAGGCGATTGTTGCAGCTCAACAATCGCCTTCTGATAAGGTTGTGACTTCCCCACTCCAGCGCCCGCCAACGTGGGAAAGCAGAGCGGGAAGACATCTGGCTAAGCAGCACCCTAAGCCCATCAGAGGGCTTAGCCTGCCGCTCCCAGCCAGCTACTTCCTGCCGGACAGACCATTGCTTTACCACCTCGTTCCAGTTCGCCAGAGCGGCCCGCCAGTCCTTATCATCTACCATGCCATCTTCGTTCACGACCCGCTTGAGCGCATCCAAGCCCTCCCGCAGCCTGTGATCTGCTAAGATCAAATTTTCCGTATCTTCCTTCCATTTGCACCGACCCGTGTTGTAAGCCTGCGTGTTAGCGCTGTGTTGCCCAGTAACTCGATGCGCCCTAGGAACCGAAGCCGGGCCGCCTTGGCAAGGATGCTAAAACTCGGCGTGCGGTTTAAACCCCTGGTGATGCAGCCGCTTGTGCGCGTACCAACACCCAAGATGACCCGCAGGGGCGCTACCAACGCGCCCTCCAGCTTACTCAGCTTGTTGGCGCCCGGCAGATCCCAAAAAGCCGATGCGTAAAGCAACTTTGCGCCAACCATTTGCTGCCAATTCATCAGCCGAAGACGCGCTGGAACTTCGTGGGCAATCCAGAGGGGGTAGTAGGCAGCCGTTCCCGCTACAGTGATTTCCGCCGCCCGCTTCGCTTGCGGTTTATCGGAGAGGGTGTCCGTGAGCAGAACTCCCAGGTATTTGTAGTGGTCGGTGACGTTGAGAACCTTGCCCCGGAACCTCACGCATGGGGGCGACTTTTTTGACTTGGCGTGCCCGTATATCGGCATGACTTCCGTCTTGCCCGGTTTCAGGTTGATTTCAAGCCGATAGTCCTCCACGAATGTCGCCACGACATTTACAATCTGTTGAAGCTCCGTGACACTATGCGCAATTACCGCAACGTCGTCGGCGTAAAGCAGGGTCCGTATGTCTTCGATGCGGTTGAGGTCCTCGATCTCCAACTCTTTCGCGATTCGGACCGTTAGCTCATCCATGAAGACGATGAACAGCGACGGTGACAACGGCGACCCTTGCTGAACTCCCATCTCTTCCAGCACTTCACCAGTGAGTTCGCCATCGACTAGCACTCGCGATGACGTTCTTCGGTAAAAACGCCGCAGAATGCGATAGAACTTGCCCTGTACCCCCATCTGGGTTAGCCTCTGAAACAACCCGGCCCGCCAAACCGTAGGGAATGCCTTTCTCAGATCCACGAACAAAACGAAAGAACAGAGGCCAGCTTGTTGTCTAAGGCGCAGACGCTCCTTAAGGACAAAAATCTGGTCCCCCGTACTGCGTTTTGGCCGGAACCCACCCTGCTCTGGGCGAAGCCTGCCCGGCTGATCGATGAAAGCCGTAAGCCTCGCCGCCATAAGGGACAGATACATCTTACCCAGACAGCTCAGAATCGCGATGTCTCTCCAATTTTCCGGATCGGTTGGGTCGCCTCCTTTTGGGATGTTGACGATAATCGCTTTGCTCCAGTCGCTGGGAGTGTATTCGCACGATTTCAACCAGTTGAAGAAGCGCACCAGAAAGCTCACAATCCGCGTGCCTCCGTACTTGAGCATCTCGTTCTTGATCTTATCCGGTGAGCACGCTTTGTGATTCTGGAGATTTTCCTGGCAGAGCTCCACTTCCTTCTCGGTGTAATCATAGTCCAGCGGGCCCGTCTCAGTCCGGATCTCCTCATGGCCTCGAATTGGTCGCGCAGGTTGTCGTTATACTGGAAGGTTTCGCGGGCCTTCCGCTCGGGCTCAATCCGCGCTGCTTCCTCATCGGAACCGACTTCCTCTACACATGCATCCTCCAAAAACTGGTTTTCTTTGGGCACCACCATACGTCGGCGGTATTCTTCCCATTCTTGTAGTTTTTCCCGGAGTGTGCATGCCAGAGTGCCATCGGGCTTCCGAACAGGAGCAGAAGCTTTGGACCGCCGAACCCCGCCCAAACGCTTTGATAGCTTCCAGTACGTGGCCATGGTGGCGCTCCTGAAGTTGGCAGCGGTGTCATTCTGGACCCGCTTCCACGCTTGCTCCTTCTTCTCCTTGCATAACATTCTGATCGCCTTCCTCGCTTCTTTACATCTTTGCCAGGCCTCTCGGTTGTGTTGGCCTCATTCCTTCGCCAGAGGCCGTATGCCTCTCTCCGTCGCGCAATCGCTTCCCTAAGACTCTCATCAAACCATGCATTAGTAAACCCTGGCCTAATCACCCGAACTCCCAAGACCTTCGCGGCTGCGCCCGTGAAAGCTCGGACCACTAAGCTAGCGACCCTATCTACCTCCTGCTGAAGCTCATCCGGGTCCTCCACTGCTGATAGATCTGGGAGGCCATCTGGCAACAGCCCCGATATACCAGCTGCAAAGGTCTCGTCGTACTTCAACCTAAGCTTAGACAGCTCACTCTCCTTACCCTCAACTACCCTGCCTATCAAGCGCTCTGCCTTGAATGCTTTGTACCTCTTTACCTGCTTTTTGGGGGGTGGCTGTCCCCCCCAGACCAGTTCCGCCCACACAGCTTTGTGGTCGGTATCAAGGTCTACCTCGTCGACGCCGAAGCTCGCCTCCTCCGCCAGCTCGGAAGAGACGCAGATGTAATCCAGCAGATGCCTTCGTCCACCAATATTTGTCCCCCCGTGGTTGCGAAAACCCACTGAGATTGCGCAACCCCGTGGCAACAAGCATCGCAGCCAGCAACTCACCATTCTCACTCCTAACCCCTCTACCCCTCTCATCTATCTCGCCAAAGGGGCCCACCACTCCCTCCTCCCGCGCTATTCTGGCGGGCCCCAGCTTAGCATTAGCATCACCAACCGTAACCACATGACCTTTGGTGGCGAAGTAGGAGACGGCCGCCTGCCACGCCTCATAGGCTGCAATAGATTCATCTCGTTGATTTTCTTGGGGGAAGTAGCCGTTGCCGACGAACACATCCGACGCCGTCGCGCTCCCAGACGACAGCCTCACCCGCAATTGCTGTGGGTGTGGAACAGGCGCCTGTACAATGGTAGCGCACGGTGCCAGATAGTTGGCCACCAACGTCAAGACTCCCCCCAAGAGACGCGAGCCCGCACCAGTTGCAGCCGCTTTGCCGAGGACTGCGAAGCCGTCGACTTGGAGCTTCTCCACCTTCTGCGACGATAGGTTGTGCTCCTGGACTCCGACGATCACCCAGCCTCGCTCCTTGTAGTGCTCCGGCCATTCCCCAAAGCCTGGGCTATCCGCACCCACTTTGCCTTGCCAATTATGTGAGGCCACCCTCAGTGGGAAGCCTTTCACAAATTGGGAAGAACGAAGCTGGTGCCGACGCCTGCGCTTCGGTTGAGCCCACCTGGAGCCCTCCGCCACCCTCCACGGCCCATCCTGCACCCTCCGCCCCAGCTCCTCCAGCTCCCGCATCCCGCCCCACTCCGCCAAGGGAGATTCACCGCTTGAGGCTTCGCCCTGGGGCTCGTCGACTTCCACGTCGAGCACCCAGTAGCCAAACCCCTGCTTGCGAAGCTCCCTCTGCATCTCTACATACTGGGCACCCCCCCGTGCAGCCCGCTGCTTCTCTCTTTCCCGGAAAGTCCTACCCGTCGCAACGTGAACCTTTCCCGTGAAGAACTTACGCTCCCGCAGCAGCCGCACCATCTTCTCCGCCTCCTCACAAGACGCACATTTAATCCGCAAATGCCGCCCGCTACCTCTGCCCGCGAATTCCACCTCGACTTCCCCGAGACCGAGAATTCGGAGCTCTCGCGCCATGACCACTGTCTGAGAGACATGCGATAGCCCCCATACTATGCAACATCGCTTATCCAGCTCATTTTGTACCTTCCTCCGCCACCTCCTCGGTGGCGGTACCGCTTGCCACACGCCGTGACCAGACCTTTCCGGACGTGACTTCTCTTCCGAGGTTGGGGAGGGTGATCGAGATGCAGCAGGATTGCTGGCTCTACGTGATTGAGGTTGCCCGTCAGGTACGCGAGCACTCGACCACCCCACCCCGGCCGAGTAGCCATCGCCACCCGCAGGCGCACTCCTACGGGGAACGTCTAAACCTGAAGGATTACCGCCTTGACCCATAGGGCCAGCACTAGCGGCCGCGCTCTTCGCATAAGAACCTGACATAAGTGGTATGGGACCCCGGTGCCGCATTGATCGAGTTGTAAACTCGATAAATGAGGACCCAGGTGGGGTTATTTAAAGCTCAACCCTTAAAAAGCATACGTGTACGTATGTATAGGAATACACACAAACACTCACCTGCATCCGTAACCAGGCACGAGGCAGGACCCGCTGTGCATCATCGAGGTAGGTGTCGTGGCAAACCACCCTGCGTCCGATAAACGCTGCAAGTGAGTCATCTACCGAGAGCACAGAGTGACAGGCCCGTGCACGTGTACCCACCACCCCATAACCCTCCGCCAGAGCAACCCCATGGCATCCGCAGGATGAGCACGAAGAGTGCTGAGAGAGAGGGTGAGCCAGGAGCCCCGCTCCGGTCCGTCGTTACTTTGGTCATTTAGTCGTTTCAAGGCTTGTGGTCAGGTGTAGGGCCTCTCGCCTTCGTACAAACTCCGACCGACAGTAGTTTGGTTGACCATCCTTCGCGGTGACCCTCTGAACACAACCCCCTCCCCCAGTGCCCACCCCTTGTGATTCCAGAGGCCACCCCGAGCCAAGAGCCATGAGTATGATGAGCAACTCACATGAGTTACTCTCAGTAATTGGGACCCGTCTCATAAATCAATGGAACGCTTATCGTGCGCCCCTCATAGGCTCAGCCCGCCCATGTGAAAGCTAGGCCTCGCCCAAAGCAAAGCAAAGCAAAGCAACAACAACAACAAAAACAACAAAAAAAAAAAAAAAAAAAAAAAAAAAAAAAAAAGAGAGAGAGAGAGAGAGAGAGAGAGAGAGAGAGAGAGAGAGAGAGAGCGAGAGCGAGGCCGCCGTGGCTCGCCCGCAATCCAGCTGGGTGCACCTCGTCACAACCACTCATCGGCGTGAGCTCATAGCTGTGTGCGACATAGGTACAAGAGCAAGAGGAGAAACAGTGTGCCAGCGTGGATGTGTGGGTGAGGCAGTGCGGTGAGGCAAAGCAGCGATGCCAGTCGAATCCCTGGAGACGGAACCTAGCATCAAAAACATCGTATAAGTCTACCCCAGGCCTCCATCCACCGAGTGGTGAGCTCGATAAAAGAAGACCCGAGTGGGGTTATTTAAAGCTCAACCCTTAAAAAAGCATAAACATGTACGCCGCCAGGAACCCAACAACAATAACATAGCAGCCAGGAACCCAACAACAATAACATAGCAGCCAGGAACCCAACAACAATAACATAGCTTCCGTAACCAGCCTTCAGGAACCCGCCTCAGTTACCCGCCCCCGTAACCAGGCCAGAGACGTGACGTACTATGCATCATTGAGGTGTCGTGGCAAGCCACCCTGCGTCCGATAGAAGCTACAAAAGAGTCATCTACCGAGAACACTAAGTGACAGGCCGGGTCACATGCACCCAACACGTCCCGACCCTCCGCCAGAGCATCCCCATGGCATCCGCAAAGTGAGCACGAGGGGTTCTGGGAGAGAGGGTGAGTCAGGAGCCCCGCGTCCAGGCAGTCGCTACTGTGGCAGTTGAGTGATTTCAAGGCTTGTGGAAATGTGTGGGGCCTCTCGCCTTCATACCCACTCATACCGACAGTAGTTTAGTTAACCAACCTGTCCAGTGACCCACTGAGCCCAACCCCCTCCCTCAGATAACCCCCACCCCCCGCACTCACCCCGAGTGATACCAGAGGCCACCCCGAGCCAAGAGCCGTGAGCGTGGTGAGAGAGCTTCTCTCAGTAAAAGTTCCCGTCTCATGAATCAGTGGAGCACTGATTATGTACCCCTCATAACAAGCTGCCAACGGCCCCAACCCCGCCGTGTGGCGGTGACACCCAACCATGTATTGGTGCCCCCAAAATAATAATAATAATAATAATAATAATAATAATAATAATAATAATAATAATAATAATAATAATAATAATAATAATAATAATAATAATAATAATAATAGTGCTTCTCTGTCAATGGCTGATGCAAATCTGTACATGTGCCTCCATCGTCTCACCCGTGAGGGGAGTACGAAGAATTGACGATAGGCTCTAATGACACCCCCGCACGGGCAGTTCCAACACTTCCAGACGGACCG
The DNA here is from genome assembly GCA_019918135.1 of Paulinella micropora. Lineage (NCBI taxonomy): Eukaryota > Cercozoa > Imbricatea > Euglyphida > Paulinellidae > Paulinella > Paulinella micropora. Next base: position 146,950 of record WBZZ01006347.1, read on the forward strand.
GTATGTTCAATGAAAATACTGGTGGCACCGACGGGAATCGAACTGGCGACAGGGCCCAGATGGTAGAACTTGACCACTGGGCTATCACGGTGTCCATAATAATAATAATAATAATAATAATAATAATAATAATAATAATAATAATAATAATAATAATAATAATAATAATAATAATAATAATAATAATAATAATAATAATAATAATTATGATAATAATAATAATAATAATACTATATCTGAGGCGTACTGATGCAGCTAATGGCATATCCTCAACGGACATAAGCCTCCAATACCCTTGTTCGAGGTCCTCCACCCCCCCGGTGTCAGTCTCTCGCCTGATGATCGGGGCCACCGATGGAGCTCCTGAGGGCAAGACTGCACTAAGCCGAGGTTATTCCGCAGTCTCAGCAACCTCTTGCAAGACGTCACCGAATGTGCAAGTGCATACACCAAGCGCGGTTGCTAGAGCTGCCTCGAAACCCCACCCATAACAATCTGGTGTCTGCTGGGTCCTGGGCTATCAACCAGCATATGCGGAGATTAAGATCTTTTACGCGCGCAACGACCCTCCTCCCCAGCATCTACCACCAAAGGGTTATGAGTTGGCGTCACAGTTTAACACCTTGAGGCCATTGGGCTGGAACTCTGTTTAGCAAGTGTGACTAGGTTTTTTCATCGGGATTTCCCTCAAATATGTCACAGTCAACAATCCAAGGCAGATTTACTATATCTGAGGCGTACTGATGCAGCTAATGGCATATCCTCAACGGACATAAGCTTCCAATACCCTTGTTCGAGGTCCTCCACCCCCCCGTGTCAGTCTCTCGCCTGATGATCGGGGCCACCGATGGAGCTCCTGAGGGCAAGACTGCACTAAGCCGAGGTTATTCCGCAGTCTCAGCAACCTCTTGCAAGACGTCACCGAATGTGCAAGTGCATACACCAAGCGCGGTTGCTAGAGCTGCCTCGAAACCCCACCCATAACAATCTGGTGTCTGCTGGGTCCTGGGCTATCAACCAGCATATGCGGAGATTAAGATCTTTTACGCGCGCAACGACCCTCCTCCCCAGCATCTACCACCAAAGGGTTATGAGTTGGCGTCACAGTTTAACACCTTGAGGCCATTGGGCTGGAACTCTGTTTAGCAAGTGTGACTAGGTTTTTTCATCGGGATTTCCCTCAAATATGTCACAGTCAACAATCCAAGGCAGATTTACTATATCTGAGGCGTACTGATGCAGCTAATGGCATATCCTCAACGGACATAAGCTTCCAATACCCTTGTTCGAGGTCCTCCACCCCCCCGTGTCAGTCTCTCGCCTGATGATCGGGGCCACCGATGGAGCTCCTGAGGGCAAGACTGCACTAAGCCGAGGTTATTCCGCAGTCCCAGCAACCTCTTGCAAGACGTCACCGAATGTGCAAGTGCATAGACCAAGCGCGGTTGCTAGAGCTGCCTCGAAACCCCACCCATAACAATCTGGTGTCTGCTGGGTCCTGGGCTATCAACCAGCATATGCGGAGTTTAAGATCTTTTACGCGCGCAACGACCCTCCTCCCCAGCATCTACCACCAAAGGGTTATGAGTTGGCGTCACAGTTTAACGCCCTGAGGCCATGGGGCTGAATAATAATAATAATAATAATAATAATAATAATAATAATAATAATAATAATAATAATAATAATAATAATAATAAATAATAATAATAGTATTGAGCTTTTACAATGTCTTTAACACAATAATCATTAAATTCTAAGTTCAAAAAGAAAGGGGGTAATATCATTATAGTATAACTTGTAAACATTTAAATAAGATGATTAGAATACATTTTTAAAAATTGAAAATATTCAAACAGACTGGAAAGGAAGTTCTTGGTTCTTCACGTGATGGTGATAGGACCCTAAAAAGGAAGTTCTTGGTTCTTCACGTGATGGTGATAGGACCCTAAAAAGGAAGTTCTTGGTTCTTCACGTGATGGTGATAGGACCGTGCCGTGCCTACGGTCATGGGTCTCGACCAATGTTGCTGACTTGGTAACTCACTCAGTCAGTGAAAGTCAATCAGAATTGTACCATACGATTAGTACCATTTGATCATCTAGTAATAGAATCATGAGTACCGGGCCGACCGCACCGTTACGGTTACGGCGTACCGGCGAGTCAGGGGCCCGGAGTCATTCAAGCTGGCCACAGGTCACACTGAAGCCAGGCCGGATTCTGGCCTGCCAGTGACCCTGCCGACTGAGCCACTGGTGTGCGTGTGACTCGGCAATCTAGTCAAATTATTAGCATCACATCAGACTGATCACTTTAACGACCGGCCAAAACCACTACCGTTGACATTTTACTGTTTTTGACCGGCCCGTTAGATTCTCCTCTGCATGACGTTTCGACTTCACTAACTAGTTTTTGATTTCGTCCAGGAATGACTTCAAACCGTCCGATTTAATCAAAGTTTTTACGACAATTACCATTTTCCCCCTCTCTCAGTAGTATTGGCGGCCTTTTTCCCTGATCACTTCCCGAAAAACCGTCCGCACGTTACGGTAAATTTGTGGACACGCAGTCAAGAGTACGGAAAATAATATTTGCCGTTCGCATCCGTGCCAGCAGCGTTTTACATCATGACTGTAAAAGACTTTTTCCGAAAAGCAGTTGAATCTCGGACACTTGAACCCAGAACTTGGACTTGAAGCCCTCCCGGTTCAAGTGCTACACCAGCATTTTCAAGTGTCACGCGATACCAACTCACAATCTACGTTCAAGGCAACTGCGATCGTATTTTGCAACCAAAGTCTGCAAACAAGTAGAAATCTACGTAAATAAACGAAGTGACCTCTCAGCTATTACTGGGCACGGTAGAAGTTTCGCCTACTCTCAGCAGTTAGGGCTTTTTGCAGCCATAGAGTCTTTTAATAAGAGTTCGTTGTGTATTTATCCCTTGGGGTTGTATCCAAACTCACAATTCGAATTTTCCTTTCAAGTGGAAACTGCACACACGAGTTTTGTGTGCTCTGTCAACAGATCGATTTGAAAGCACCTCCTACAAGGAAGGTACTACTCAACGAACGTGGGAGATCAGAGGTAATCAAAAACACATATATGAGACAGATCGTTCACCTGTCTTTGAATTTTTGTGTCGTCTCTCTGCTCTTCTACACTCTATGCAGTCACGGTCAACCAACACAGTATGTGTCTGGGTTTGTGTTAGGGTCACCCCTTATCACCCAGCAAGATCATCCTCTCTGCTGCTCCTCGTGCTCTACAAGTGTACCCAGACTGCCTGGCCCACCCCTGGTGACGTGGAATGTTCGCCAAATCGCGCCACGACGATCCCCTGTCGCGTCTTCGGGAGCACAAGAGGAAATGTCTGGACCCCTTTACCATCCTGGGAGTATACCATGGTCTTCTGCCCTCCGAGAAGAAATTCCTGAAGGAAGTTGAGGAAGGGAAGTCAACTCCTCTCACTACGGACCTCTCGTGGACCCAATCAACGCAGTTCCGAGAAGATTTATTTACTAATTACTCTGGTGAATATCGTAATATTTTACTTAAAGCAGTAAAAGATAAGCAAAGTAATTTGCTTCATCTATCATTGGTACCGACACCCTCCCTAAAGTTGATGTGTAATCCAAATATGACAGCCCACGACATCTATCAGGAGTACCTTGGACCTACAGGCTCTGCAGCTTAACATGAAGCTCTCTGGAATCAATTGGGTACTCTTATTCCTTTAGAGGAATTTATTAACCATTTACCGATTTCGACTTCGATGCCTGGGGCACCTGAATCACTTTCTGGATTGGTACTTCCAACCCCTGCAAGCACTCCTGTTACCGTGCCCCCATCGACCCTGACTGGTACGACTCCAGCAGCAACCTTGGGAAGTATTCCTTTCGACGAGCCCCACCACCCCAGCTGCACCATCATCTACTGCAACATCGTCCCCTGTAAACACTCCATCGTTGACCTTTACCCCAGTGGCGTTGCCCGTAGGTGCAACAACATTGGTCCCCATCAGTAGGGTACCTCCAACCACCTCTGTCGAACCGTTTGCCCGCCCGGGTAGCCTAGCGAGTGGAGCAACACCCCTGCCACGGCGTGAACCGCATCCATCACTAGCATCCCTTTTGGCAGCACGCCCACCAGCCCCATTGGTCAATCGTGCACTGTCCATGTCTGATCCAGCCTTCACGTCGCCACTTCGACCGATCACTGTCCCTCTTGGACCTATGCCGACCTTCGCAACGCAGACGGCCACCTCGACTGGTTTGTCAGGTTCAACCCCCACTACATCGACACCGGTACGCCCAACGCCTCGCATCTCGCTGAGTACAACATTGCAACGTAGTCGCATCACGTTGAGCCCTCTCTTCCCCGTTGCGGAAGAAGCTTACTCGACCTTGCTCGCTGGTGGCACGAACCCCTCCGTGGAGGACCGAGGTGGAGCCCCCGTGACTGCAACTGAGACTGCAACAATTGTGACTCCGGCCCCCGCGAGCTCATCATCGAGCTCAACATTGAGTCCAGCATCGAGCTCATGATCAACATCGAGTTCGTCTTCAGGTTCGTCATCCGACACATCGTCCAGCACGACGACTGTGGCTCAGACCCCTGCCCCTTCGACGGAGACTGGCCCTGCCCGTCCCTTGACGGCTGCACCATCCCCGCCACCCACAGGCAATGAGTCCCCTTCAGCATCGTCGACATGAAGACTCCTGCGATCATCCGCCTTTGCAGGTATACCACCCCGCACATTGCTCATGATGACTCGAGTTCGGTCCCTCTTCGTGATGACCCGTCCGGTGACCGTGCCGACCGCTGACGTCGCAACACAAGCCCGCGAACTTGCATTCAACTTACAGTTGAACAACTTGTCAATGCTTTTGGCATGCAACCGCATCATCGACACGGTGCACAAGTGGGGAGATAAAACTGCAATGGCCCTCATGGACGCGTACTGCGCTCGTTATATTCGTGCTACTAACGAACGCACCCGCGTTTGGAGCATCATCCCATACATGCTCATGGAGTACTTCATGGAGCTGTTCAAGGGACGTTTGGACAAGGGAGACACGAAGCGACCAGCTATGCAAGCCCTCAAACTTCGACGCTTTAAAAAGGAAGCCTCGCAGGTTATGTAAATCGTTGCATCACCAGCTACGACACTGCCTATGCCGCTGGCTACTGGATGGCCGACGCCAACCAAGTTCGCGACGTGTCCGGATGCTCACCCCCATGGAACGTGATCGATGGACTCGGTACGCTGCCGAGATACTCAACGCACTTGGTGTTGCGTGGCCCCGCGACCTCACTGACCTTCTACCCTGGACCAACTCCCTCGACCTCCACGTCGTGGAACATTATTGGCCCTGGATGGAAAGTATTACGAAGCCCTCGTCGGCCGCCACACACAAGCGACTGCGTGAGCGCCCTCCTCGCCCGACGCCTTCTGCTTCCTTTCGCGACTCAACCGTCAAGGTCGACACCAGCCAGAAGAACAGACAGCGCAAGGCGCAGCAGGAAAACAAGGAGTCCAAACGCCCTT
>WBZZ01006347.1:160000-162500 GCA_019918135.1 Paulinella micropora
TGCCTGTCTGACTGACTGTCAGTCTGTCTGTTTGTCTGTCGGTCTGTCTGTCTGTCTATCTATCTATCTATCTATCTATCTATCTATCTATCTATCTATCTATCTATCTATCTATCTCATCCCGGACACATGCACAGTACACAAATTACTGTTTGATGTGAAACTGCGTTCCTTTGCAAGGACTACATTCCTTTGCGACATCTCATCTATCTATCTATCTATCTATCTATCTATCTATCTATCTATCTATCTATCTATCTATCTATCTATCTATCTATCTATCTATCTATCTGTCGCACCAGTTTGCCTAGTGCCATCTTGACGATGTCCTCGACCTTGGCGCCCGGGTTCGACGTCACCTGCATATGTCAAGGTCAATGTCAATGCATATATAAATGTAAATGTAAACGTAAACGTAAACGTAAATGTAAATGTACAAGTAAATGTAAATGTAAATGTACATGTAAACGTAAATGTAAATGTAAATGTAAATGTAAATGTAAATGTGGCGCCGGGTGCGACGTGAGCTGCAGACAACGATACAGCACAGGAAACAGCACACAGGCAAGAAAGCACAGGCGATAGATAGACAGATAGTGGTGGGGAGAGAGAAAGAAAGAAAGAAAGAAAGAGAGAGAGAGACCTCTGGCTTAAGGAAGAAGATGAACTGGTTGTGTTCCTTGCTCTCCTCCTTCAGCTTGTACTCGTGTAGCGAGGCATCCTTGACCTGCACAGATTGCAGGTTATACACATAGATAGACAAATAGATAGGCAGATAGATAGATCTTGGCTGGCTGTGTTCCTTGCTCTCCTCGTTCAGCTTGTACTCGTGAAGTGACACGTCCTTGACCTGGGCAGATAGCGGGTTAGATAGATAAATAGACAGGTAGATAGATATTTAGATATGAAGTTGCTGTGATCCTTGCTCTCCTCGTTCAGCTTGTACTCGTGCAGCGACACGTGCTTGACCTGGGAAGATAGCAGCCTAGACACATAGATAGGTAGATAGGTAAGATAGATAGATAGATAGATAGATAGATAGATAGATAGATAGATAGATAGATAGATAGATAGGTGGATTGATAGATAGATGGATGGACGGGTGGATGGACGGGTGGATGGATGGATGGATGGATGGAAGGAAGGAAGGAAGGAAGGAAGGAAGGAAGGAAGGATGGATGGATGGATGGATGGATAGATAGATATATAGATAGATAGATAGATAGATAGATAGATAGATAGATAGATAGATAGATAGATGGATGGATAGATGGATAGATGGATAGATGGATAGATCCATCCATTTAACCTGCTATCTGCCCAGATCAAAGCACGTATCCCTGCCACGAGTACAAACTAAACGAGGAGAGCAAGGAATTATCTATCTATCTATCTATCTATCTATCTATCTATCTATCTATCTATCTATCTATCTATCTCTTTATCTATCTATCTATCTATCCATGAATGAATGGATGGATGAATGAATGAAAGAATGAATGAATGGATGATAGATAGATAGATGGATAGGTAGGTAGGTAGGTAGGTAGGTAGGTGGGTGGGTAGGTAGGTAGGTAGTTGGGTAGATAGATAGAAAGATAGATAGATAAATAGATAGATAGATAGATAGATAGATAGATAGATAGATAGATAGACCTTGGAGTCCTTCTTTGCGATGTCCTCAATGGCTTGCATGACCACCTTGACCTGATCTGCAGAGAGACAGATAGATGGGCAGATAGACTAGATAGATAGACTAGATGGGTGGATGGATAGATAGATAGATAGCCTCAAGGGGTTGCAGCACCACCTTGACCTGAGCACAGACAGATAGACAGACAGATAGACTAGATGGATAGTAGATAGATAGATAGATAGATAGACAGACAGATAGATAGATAGATATAGATAGCTAGCTAGCTAGCTAGCTAGATAGATAGATAGATAGATAGCTAGCTAGCTAGCTAGCTAGCTAGATAGATAGATAGATAGATAGATAGATAGATAGATAGATAGATAGACACACACACACAGAGGCAGGCAACAGGCAGGCAGTCAGACAGATAGATAGACAGCAGATAGATAGATAGATAGATAGATAGATAGATAGATAGAAGATAGATAGATAGAAGATAGATAGATAGATAGGTAGGTAGATAGGTAGATAGATATATAGATAGATAATAATAATAATAATAATAATAATAATAATAATAATAATAATAATAATAATAATAATAATAATAATAATAATAATAATAATAATAATAATAATAATAGTGCTTCTCAGTCAATGGCGAATGCATTTCTGCACATGTGCCTCCATCGTCTCACCCGTGAGGGGAGTACGAAGATTTGACGATAGGCTCTACTGACACCCCCGCAAGGCAGCTCCAAGCCTTCCAGACAGACCAATACTTTCAAAGAAAATATCCTTTGAAAATACTGGCACCGACGGGAATCGAACTGGCGACAGGTCCCAGATGGTAGACCTTAACCA